>WWET01002223.1:244904-266976 GCA_011038615.1 Limnodynastes dumerilii
TAATAACAATAATAATAATAATAATAATAATAATAATAATAATAAAGCATGGTTTTTACAAGCATTAAAAACCCAATTAAATGCCGAGGAAACTGGCAAAGGCTGTGGCTGTGCATATGACTCGGCCTATACAGCTTCGACTGAGGGAATTACAATTCTCTACATCCTATCCAGAGTTGCGTGTTTCTGCGTGATCCTCATTTAATAAAGTTAGTGGACTTTTGCAAGCCTCTTGACAAGGATAGACATGCTAACTAAGCTCCGGGGGCTGCCATCAGCAGTTCCGCACGGATCTGAATCAGGTCCACTGCTATTAAATGGCACCTTTACAACATAAACAGCCGTGTTGTTAAAAAAAATATTGAATAGTTTGCTTTTTCAGATAAAATTTTATTTTTCAAAAGTTACAAATTGAGATGATTTCCTTTGTTTATTTTAAACATTGCATCCTGTTTCAAGAGACCTTTTCAGGTGTGGTCTGGCTGTGTAACAATGTAATGTTGCTGTCACATTGCATAACCATTAAGGTGGAAAATTGCATCTGCAGACCAATAATAGTGATCATACCTCACAGTTATTCCAACTGCTATCATTTCAGCTCAACCTGCCACCTAAACTCAACCCAGCTGTCAAGGTTTTCGTAGCTGCCACTAGGTCCTAATACCATAAGTCTAGTTGGCATGCTAAATTTTAGCTCTGTTGGGAAAATATATGCATTCGGCAGAGTGTAAAGGAAATGAAGACACCAATAAAGTCTGAGCGGATAAAACATGTCCATGCCACAAAACCATACTACAGTCCAGAAGACAGGCCTTGTGATTTGTTTTGTTTGATTGATACAGTTAGACAAGGCACGTTGGGTATTAGAACTCCCATATTGTCTGATTTTAATTGAATGTGTCACTGACTATTGAAAATCACTTGTGCAGTAGCATCTACTCCGAATGAAAGAATTGTTTTAAAATAATTGCTCTGACAAGGGAGCTAAACAATTCTTATTGACAGTCAACTCTAAACATAAAGAGCATGTTGATTATAGAGGCTTATATCCTACAGTACATCAAACAGAGAAATAACACTTTTTTTTAAATCAGATAAACAGTTTTTAGATCATAGTTTCATATATTTAACAACTGCAAATTCCTAAATGTTGTTTAAATCTCTAAATGCATCATTTTGAACAAACTTCTTTTAAATATATTACTTAGCTGTGTAAAATTATAATTCATTACAAAATATGAACCAGCTTTTAGAGTAAAAATGTTTATTAGAGAACTTTGCTAGTTCAGGTATTTAAGAAAGTTAAATTAAGCCCCTTTCCTGACTAATGTTTTGTTTTACAACTGGAGCACAAAAGAAAAACACAGAGCTTTACTGTTTTTGTAAGCTGGAAAAAGCATTTAAAAAAATGTGTAAATGAGTTTTCACTCCACAGATTGTTGCTGAAGAGAATCAGGTGTGACTACATTGGCAACTAACAGATAAATATTATCATACTACAGCCTTTTGTATTATTCAATATAACAGTTTATTATAGTGTGAATTCCAAGGGTAAAGCAAATAACCAAAATGTTCAATTGGTGGTGACAGTGATTATTCTTTTAGTAGAAATGTAACCCAATTAGTGTACTTCTGCTGAACAATTTGACATACAGTCCAGCATTTAAATATTGCCAATTAAAATTTTAACTGAAATAATGTTGACAAATTCAGTTAGGATTTTATATAAATACTGGCAATAGAAAATGTGTTTAAAAACTAATTAGGCATATATGAACGATACTAGATCAGAAACATGTCTGAGTATTTTGAAATAGTTTAACTGGATTGTCTCTGAACATATACACCAAACTTCAGGTGTGTTTCTGTGTAAGTGTGTGAATATATATGTGTGTTCAGTTCACAATATAGCTCTATGTATTGTGCTTACTTTGCACATTTAATGCTTTTACCTTAGGTGAGTCCCTAACCTCCTTTCTAATATGTGTACTCAGAATGTCAGTCTAAAGACAATGGGCTGGATCCAGACTTAAGTAAGTACTTGAACTTAGTTACTCCTGGGCTAAACCATGTTGATTGCAAGGGAGTCATATTTCATCTGTTGCAAACAGTATTAGAGTTGAAAGGTGATGCTTCCCAGCCCAAGTCAAAATAACAGTGTGTTAGTAGCCCAAGTCAAAATAACAGTGTGATAGTAAAGCTGGTCAGTATCTTTGTGCGGTAAGCAATTCAAAGATATATCCCTGCATGCAAAGAATACAATTAACTTGACTCCCCCTGCAATTAACATGGTTTAGCCCAGGAGTAACTTCAAGCACTTATTTAGGTCTGGATCCAGCCCAATTTCTCTTTTTGAAGCTGGATGCAGATAAGGTGGAGTCAGTTCTATTTCACAAGCAAGTACTTTTATTTATGGATGGAATCCATATCTTTCACTATTACGGGAGGAGTCTGCAGATTCAATGTGGTCTTGCCAAGTGTCACACCCTGGACTGCCATTTTTTGGTTATGCCTCTAGGGGTTGTCCTAGACAGATATTCATTTTCTGGACGTTTCTACTAGCTGCCTATAGAGGTTGCTGTTGAACACTATCTCTCTGGGACTAATCATGTTATGTGCTTGCCATCCTACACCTGTGGTCTGAGTTTATCTATCCCATCATTCCAAATCTTGGTGTAGGTCTTATTTCCTGTTTCTGGTGCTGCATGATTGTGTGTTGTTCTCAACAGTGGTCCTGTTATGTGATTCTCCCTGTCTCCTGGATCCCTGCTTTATACCAACCAAGCTGCTCACTCTCCAGGCTTTATTTGGACTGTGGGAGAAAAGTAGGGAATATTGGAAGCTGAATTAAATCAGGGTTAGGGAAAATTGTAGCTTAATTAACATTTGAAGCATATCTCGTATGTATCAAATATATATGTGATATTTATGTATTAACTGGTAAGTTTAGGATATTTTATAAAAATATATCAAAATATATTTAAAGTATACTATGTGTGTTAAATATATCTCAAAATGTAATCAAAATGTATCATTGAAAACATTGAAGGCCTAGCATACAGATACTAGTGTGGCAGGATGTGGGCTCCATATGAAAGAAATTGAATTAGCTATATTAAGCCATATGCCTACGCCTAAGGTAACACAGACAGTGCTGACAATAGCACTATTATCTACCTCAAAGTGGGCACCAGCTAGTAGACAATGGCTAGAACCTTGGTAAAGTAAGACTTTATGTACCAAAAAGGAGTTAGAGCTCGAGAAGATGATGTCATGAAAGGAGAAGTCAACAGACTTCTAATGATCTGACGACCACTGAATAGGACATAAAAACTTCAAATATGATTGATTTATGCAGTATAGAGTTATTAAATGTGTTAACAATAGAATATAGAATTACTACTGTATTAACATAAAAATGGAAATGGGATGCATGCCAGAAAAGAGCTATATAAGCCTGTATGTATATGCATTCCTTGTGTCTGCTCTTGAATGAACTGGACATCCGTGCATGCTTGAAATAAAGCAAGATTTGCTTTTCATCTGATTCTGCATCTAGGATATATTATTTCCATATAAGTTTTGGTGTTTCCGCCCGTTTGGACAAAGCTCTGCAGAATTAGGATACGGAATACTACTGGAACTTCCCTTACAGAAACTGTGTGTCCACAGAGGTAAGCCTTCATTACCTTTCATTTTCTGTCTTGGGGAATAGTACTATAGTTATTCCTGGCTCTTCAGAGCGAGCTCCAACAAATGACTCCTGTTGTGGGGTAAGAGTCAGAAGACACAAATCTCTTGAATATTTAAATTTTTTTCTGCTATTCCAAAATGTTTGTCATTTGCATGTTTTGTGTGATCTATTGTTATGTGTTGTAATTTTGATATTCATATGTCCTAAAAAGTTTTTGTCACTCAGTATCTTTATTTTGTTTTGTTACTTATATGGAGTAAAGGAAATTGGTGATTGTATTTCTTTTAATCAAAGTACAGAACAAACCGATTATAATGGTTATACCAGTATGTCTTGACTGGAAATACTAATTGTTCTGTTGTTATTGTTGATAGTGCTGCTTAGAGGCATTTTAAGCTATATTTTGTGGGCCGCCTTTTGTCCTGTGTAAGCTTATTCCATAGTTATTGAGTTTTGAGTTTGTTGTTGTAATGAGCGTGTGAGGTCAATGTAGCAGGATTCCATAGAAATTCTTGTGTTAATATTATTTCTTAAAGTCTTGTTTGTATTAAGCAGAATTGTGACTGTGGTATTTGATGAAACCTTCCAATCAGACGTGGTTGCAATATATTGAAATATTGACTCTTAAACTGTGGGGTAGGAAGTCCAGTATCTGAAGCCCATGTTCAAATTGTGTTGGGCAGATATCTGGAAAGGAGTCAGTCCCTGTTAGTGATAAATATACTAGAAGGTGGAACCCGGCAGAGTATCACTGGTGTACATTTATTGAAAATATTATGTGTTAAATTATGATCCTGTTTCTGTGCTTTAAAAAGTGTTATAGTACTAAAGACAATAGGAAAGAGGTAATTTAAATGTTTCTGTTTTTTGACATTTATTGACAATTTACAAATTGATAAAAGTTGATATATACTCAGGATTGTGTGGAGTGAATGAAAAGGATCTTGCCTGTTGGAGAGTGAATGATAATAAATTAAGTGACCAAGGCTGAGACTACGTGTCTGAAGTTTGATTAAACCCAAACCTCAGACTGAACCTCGTGCCTCACTCCATTGAATGAGTTTCCATTAAAACATTCCCTAAATTGTATGAGTGTCCATAAGGGTCCGCTATTTCAGTGCCTTGAATGTGTATAGTAGAATACCTGCAGTTCCACTCTCAGATTGTGCAAGTGGCTGAAGTGGTCAAGTGAATGAGCTGATCGCACGGAATCAGACATAGGTTAAATTGTGTGAATTATGTAGAATACTCTCCGGAGATGTGGTGATCAGTAAAGAGGTCAGACAGCGCTGGTTAGCAGAACGGAGAGGGCGGGAAGGGGGTGTGCATGTTGATGAGGGAAGAGAGGTAGGGAGCAGTGGATGAGGAGATGGCCATAAAGGTGAGGGTAAGGAGTTTAAAGAGAGGTCTGAAGCGGACAGGAAGCCAGTTCAGGGTTTGATATAAAGGATAGGCCGAGGCAGAGCAGCGTGAGAGAAAGATGAGCCTGGAATTGAGTATAGATTGAAGGTGGGCAAGATGGGTGAACGGGAAACCTAAGAGGAGGAGGTTACAGTAGTTGAGGCGTGATATGACTAAAGAGTGGATAAGGGTTTTAGTAGTTTCATTGGTGAGGAAGGGACGGATGCGTGCAATGTTGCGTAGGTGGAAACAACAACAATGAGAGAGGGGACGGATGTGTGGTATAAAGGAAAGTGAGGAGTCAAGGATGACACCTAGGCAGCGAACTTGGGGGGATGAGGAGACAGAGGTATCATCAATGGTTATCGTGATGGAGAGCGGGGAGGAAATCCTAGGGGGAGGAAAAACAATAATTTCCGTTTTGTCCATATTTAGCTTGAGGAAGCGTTTGGCCATCCATGTGGATAGGGATGCAAGGCACTCTTTACATTAGTCAAGATATGATGTCTAGAGAGTGGATGAAGGTTTTGGTAGCTTTATTGGTGAGGAAGGGATGGATGCATGCAATGTTGCATAGGTGAGAATGAGATGTGAGGTATACAGGAAAGGGAGAAGTAAAGGATGACACCTAGGTAGAAAACTTGAGGGCAGGAGGAGATAGAGGTATCACCAATGGTTATGGTGATGGGGAGGGAGGAAATCTAAGGGGGAGGAAAAACACTTATTTCCATATACAGCTTGATGAAGCATTTGGATAGAGATACAAGGCACATGAAAATCTTAGACAAAAAAGAGAAGGTGCAGTCAGAGATATAGCAGGAAAACCAGGAGAGAACAGTGTCAGTGAGACCAAAAGAGCAGAGGGGTTGAGGCAGAAGAAGATGGTCAATGGTATCAAAAGCAGCCGAAAGATCAAGAAGTATGAGGATGGAGGAGTGGCCCTTGGATTTGGCAGATAACAGATCATTGGTCACTTTAGTAAGAGCAGTCTCAGTGGAATGAAGGGGCCGGAAACCAGATTAAAGGGGGTCCAGGAGAGAGTTGTCAGTAAGGTAGCTGATGAGACGTTGGTAGACTAAGCACTCAAGGAGTTTTAAGGTAAAGGGGAGAAGGAATATAGGTCGGTAGCTGGAGGGGGATGTAGGGTTCAGATTAGGTTTTTTGAGAGACAAGAGCATGCTTAAAAGAGGAAGGAAAGATACCAGATGAGAGGGAAAGGTTGAAAAGGTGGGCTGGATGGGAGCAGGCAGTGGGAGAGAGGTGTTTGAGAAGGTATGAGGGAAAAGGGTCCATAGGGCAGGTTGAGCGTGGTGAGGATATTAATAGGGAGTGAATTTCATCACTTGTCATAGGATGGAAAGAAGAAAACTCATGATGATAGCATAGAAGGGGTGGTGGAGAATTAGAGAGAGATGGGGGGAAGCAGAGTGGAGGAGATGTCATTTCTGATAGAGATCATTTTGGATGAGAAATAGGAGGCAAAGTTGGAAGCAGTGATGAAGTTTGGATGGAAGGCATGGGTGGGGAGAGGAGAGTATTAAAGGTGGCAAGGAGGCAACGGGGGTTGGATGCTTGGGAGATGATAAGAGATGAGTGCACCTATACTTAATGCCCAAATACCACCTATAATGGAATCGCCCCGTTCCCTAGCAGAGGCAACCCCCTCCCCGGCTCAAGCGCTCGTCTTTAACTCAGACTCAAGTCTTTCTCACAGCGCTTGTTGTAATATTTCAGGCTATAGCATTTCTACTTATGACTCTTCAAACTGCCCCTTGCTCACCCCTGTAACTCCCATCAGTACCGAAAGAGCATGGAGACAACATCCTATTACATCCACACGACACTCAGATAGTGTCACCATACAAATGGAAGCTCCAGAGGTCAAAGATGCACCTGTAATTGCTCAGTTTCTCATGAGAATAATAACTGCACCCCCCAGGTGCTGGACAGGACACTGCAGCCATCACATACAGCATGCATGTCCCCTGGACAGCATCCGATCTACGGGCAATAGCAGAAGGTTTCCCCAACCCTAGAGAGACCCCAAGGGTGCATTGGATCGGATAATACTTAATAAGAACATACATCATCCTACATATAGAGACATGTTACAGTTACTGCAAACATTGTTTAGGGGATCAGATTATATGACACTCATAATGGAGCTAGGATGGCGCTTAGATGAAGAGTGTCTTGGTCTTGACAGAAAATGTAGAGAACATGAGATTGCCTTTAACAAGCTATTCCTGGTAATCACAGACTGGACCAAAGTAATTAGTATATCTCAGGACCAAAAGGAGACGGTGATAGATTATTACGGACGATTTCAGAAAGTATTATGAAATTGTGAGGGATTACCCGAAGGGCGACATGGTCCATAAACGCAACCTTTATTGGTTACTACTTTTGTTGAAGGTTTAAAGAAATCTCTCCAGTCTAAACTTAAAACACAAGCTCCAGAATGGAGAGCAAAGGATTTAGCCAGCATTCTAGATTGATGCAAACACCATGAGAGCAACATTACAGATAAGGAAATGCATACTCAGAGAAAACTAATGCATGTACAGCTGAAAGCAGCAGAATCCACTATAAGACAAAATGAGAAAATGTTTAACAATCGAAAGCAGACTAACATTAAAAACACAGTGTGTTACAACTGCCTAGAGAAAGGACCATTGTCTTATCATTGCAAAAATCCTAAAAAGATCAGGAAGCAGGATCAGGATAAAGGGGTAGATCCAGAACTACGTTTGCCATACGTTTATTCGTGGAGCGTATTTTCGTGCGCGTAAATTCGCTACACTCCCCTCGGCACACCCCTTGCACGAACGTATTTTGTCAAGATATGCTTTCCAAACCCTACCTTAACTTTTTCCAACGTAACCGCAGTCCTTCGCACACGTACGTATGGGCTGAACGAATTTACGCAGCTAAGCACGCCCATACTGTACACTTTAAATACAACCCCCCGCCTACTTCACGTATTTCACACGTAATTTGGACTAACGTAAAATTGGCACGCCCACACGTAAGTATTTACGTGACACATATGTGAATGGCCCATACGTTCACAATTACGCTACGTTATTGTGTGTATTTTCCATGGTGCGCATACGCAGTGCATACAAAACAGCGAATTTACGTCTCTGCCACGCGTAAATTCGCTCCAAAGCGTAGTTCTGGATCAGGTCCAAAGAGTTCAGTGACAATTGACGGGACGCTGTGCCCCCCTGGTGTCCAGTAATAACTGCAGATGTTTCAGACCCAATGATTAAATGGACTATAGATGGTGAAACAATTCCTTGTTTGATTGACACGGGAGCCACTTCATCCTTAATATCCAGTAAATATAATTTTCCCATAACACAGAAGACAGTGACAGCAGTAGGGGTCTCTAACACTCCAGTTGTAATGAATGTCACATTGGGTCCTCTATCCGATACTGTCAGTTTACTAGGTTCAGGATTTGCTTTGTAAACTAGGGTGCACAATATTTTGTTTCCCTGATGGAGTTGATTTGCAGGTACCTGAACAGAATCTTAACACTGTACAAGACAAATTTTGGGAACCACCTAGTTGTAAGCTGATGACATTAACCCAACCATAATTTACCTGGAAATCCCAAATTCCAGAACAGTTGTGGACAACAGATCCTACAGATGTTGGACTTATACAATCAGTTGATCCAGTCCGCATTTCCCTGAAACCACATAAGCAACCTCCTAAATTGTCCCAGTACCCGCTAAAACCTAAGGTTGAATTAGGAATTATTCCTGTCCTGCAGAAACTTTTAGAACAAGGGATAATTATCAAAACCTCTAGCAGGGCAAACTCTCCCATCTACGCCATGTGGAAAAAGAATGGGGGGTGGCGCTTCGTTCAGGACCTGAGGGCAATTAATTCAGTAGTACAAACTTTGTTCCCAGTGGTACCCAACCCTGCTACCATCCTTATGCAGATTCCCCTAGATAGTTCATACTTCTCAGTGGTTGATTTATGTTCTCTATTCCTATTCACCAAGACAGCCAATACCTTTTTTCTTTTTCCTTTAAGAGTCAACAATACACCTGGACCAGGAGTCAAGTATGAGCCTTTTTAGGGATAACTGTTTACTCACAGTTAGCAGCACCCCTGTATGAATTGACCAAACAGGGCATTCCAGAGCCTTTGCAACATACGCCTGAAAGTACACACACCTTTGAGACGCTGAAAAGTTTTCTCCTGCAGACTCCAGCACTAGGTATACCATGCTATGATAAACCTTTTCCCCTATTTTGCCATGAGATACTAGGACATGCAGCAGGAGTACTGACACAGTGTCATGGGGACAGATCCTGTTCTCACTGACGAACCATTAGTAAACCCTGACTTGATACTGTTTGTGGATGGCAGTTGCTTGCGACAAGAGTATGGGAGCCTTGGTTCTGCATATGCTGTATGAACATTAACTGACACTCTAGAAGCCAAATCCCTGCCTGGTCCACAATTAGCTCAATTAGCAGAACTTGTAGCTCTGACAAGAGCCTGTGATATAGCAGAAGGGAAGACTGCTAACATTTACAATAACTCTCGTTATGCATTTGGAGTTGTACATGATTTTGCAGCATTATGGAAGATAAGGGACTTCCTTACATCTAATGACACACCTATTGCACATGCCAAAGCAGTAAAGCAGTACAGACACTTCTAGACACACTTCAGAAGCCTAAACAGCTACCAGTGAAGTGTCAAGCACACACAATGGGTAAATATGAAATCACTAAGGGAAATGCCAGGGCTGACAAAGTAGCCAAACAAACAGCATTGCTCACAGACACAGATCAACAAAAAGAAATGTATTTGATGCCTACTATATGTATACCAGATGAGCAAATGTTAATAACTATGCAATCAGCTTGTTGTCCACAGGAAATCTCCTCCTGGGAGTTGGAAGGATGTCAACCTGATTCCAAAGGACAGTGGAGAGATAAAGAAGGAAGACTAGTAGCAGCTAAGGCACTCTTACCTGCATGAGTGCAAGCCACCCATAGCCTTGTCCATGCCTCTAAGAGTGCGATGACCGAGTTGGTCAGGTCTTATTGGTACGCCCCAGGATTCACGACGATAGCTGCTAAGTTTTGTCAGGCTTGCTTGACATGCCTGCTAAACAATCCTGGTCAATCCGTTCCTACGGTACCTGCACACCTTCTTGCTACAGAAGGACCATTTTAGGTGGTGCAAAATGATTTTATTCAGCTTCCAATGGCAAGACAGCTGCAATATTTATTTTCAAGATGGATTGAGGCTTGGCCAGTAGCCATGGCCACAACAGGGATAACGGCTAAGAAAATAGCACAGGAATTAGTTTGCAGGTATGGTTTACCCCAAATAGTTTCTTCTGATCAAGGAACACATTTTACAGGGAGATTTTTCAGGGAAATGTATGAAATAATGGGCATAAAACAACAGCTGCACACACCATATCATCTTCTGTCCAGTGGCAAAGCTGAAAGGTATAACCAGACTATAAAAAAACAAAAACTGCAGAAATATATAAAGCAAACAGGTCTATTTTGGCCTGAGGCTTTGCCTTTGGTCTTGCATTCAATATGAACAACGCCAAAAGGACCATTACATATCTCACCATACGAGATTTTGTTTGAGAAACTGACAAATTTAATTCTGACTCCTGCTCCTGACCTCACCACAGCATTTGTCACGGTCAAATACTTGGTCACTATGAGCAGGCAGATTAGGCAGATACATGAGGCAATAACATCTATCCAACCCGATAATCCAGTAATTTGCCATGAACTAACACCTGGTGATTTTGTGATGATAAAAATCTTTCTGCATACCAGTTCCCTTCATGATCGGTGGGAAGGACCATACCAGATTCTGCTGACAACCTCAACGGCAGTCAAAGTGGGTGAAAGGTCTACGTGGATCCACGCCTCTCATTGTAAAAGGTATGACATATGACTTATGGCCTCAATCCCTAAGTTAGCCACTGACCCTTTAGCTAAAGGGCTAATAATAACGCCCCTTTGAGCTTACCATCTAAGACGGAAAGGAGTACTCTCCTCAACCCGTGAAGATGAAACTATTGCTGCTATTTGTGCTATTTGTGTTTGTTCCATCAGTAATAATGGACCTAAAGATTACAGATCATGGACATAAAGCCAGGGAGAAAGATTTGATTTTTACTATTCATAAGGCTATTGCAAAGACTAATAATGAAACTGATTGTTGGGTCTGTACCCATTTGCCCGTGGATTCTGATACTGCTATACCTTTAGTCACCATTTATGTTTCTTGGGATGAGGCGCTTAGATGACTGGCAAGAGTGGGATAGGAATTGACCTGAGCCTGTTAGCCCACAGAAACAGGGTGAGTCTCCACCATTAAAAGCAGTTGCCAGTGTAGGAGTGCCAGCCATTTGTACAAACTATAATGACTCTGGTGAGATAAAAGTGAAAAAAAATAACAAGCCAGTTGTTACAGAACCCAGGGGACAGTTGTTATGCAGCACAGATTGGCTGAGATACAGCCATCAGAAACAGAGGAATTGAATTATTTTGAGGGGGACCTGAAACAATTTGTTGGCCTGGCGGACTTTTGGTTTCAGTTTAGAGTAGAGACAACAGAACATATGGTGGTAAAGGAAGTGATCAGGGATTTCCGAGGAGAACCTTCATTCCAGAGCTAGGTGTGGGTCATTATTTCCTGTTTCCTGTGCTGCAAGATTGTTTGCTGTTCTCAACCATGGTCCCTTTTGTCTATTCTCCCTGTATCCTGGAGCCCTGCTTTATACCAACAAAGTTGCTCACTCTCTGGACTTTATATGGACTTTCTTGTTTACATCCTGTGGATTAACTACACCTGCATATTTCACCTGTGGACTCCTTTGGACTTTCTGCGTTCTCAGTATCCTTTGTGTTCTCCTACAACAAACCTCACCAGTTTCCGAGCTACTGTGTTGTGTGATCTACCATTCAATCAAGATTGTTCCTAGTTTTGCACTCACAAAAAAGTGTAATTATTAATTTTTTGGAATCAAGATAAATAGAACAGGGGGCTTCATAGTGAAATAACATCTTTATTAAAAATGTATCACCGATGCTTTAAGAATATAGCATACCGGAAAACGTCTTTAAAATCAGCATGCAAAACTATAGCAAATGTCCACCAAGCAGGTAAGGTGTATATGTCACCGCTATACAAGTGACCCAGCGTCCTGGTCCATCCTTGCAGTATACACTGATGAACTTCCCGGCATGTACCAAAGGACTCACACTGCATGCGGAATTGTTTGGACGCTGCACCAGCCTGTCCCTATGCGTCGTCAGGCGTTAAGATTGTTTAAATGAGAAATGTACATACTGTATCCTAACAAGGAGCACAGTTCAAGTGCTAACTAGTTCAAACCTGCTGTTTAAACTAAAGGTGTCCTATCAAGAGTTCCAAAAGCCACAACTCTATATAGGATATACCAAAACTGGGCACTTGTTTGAAACACGCAAATGGATTCTTATAGGTAGAGGCTGTAGGAGTAATGCAGCAGCCTAAATAAGTTTGCTTTATTATTTTTTATTCAGCATGTGTGGTGTCAACTAAGTAAAGTGATGACGCATGGCCTCACAGCAAACAATTTGGTTCATCAACTTACAAATGGTCGAGGGCTACCTTAACTTTTCCCATGTGTATGTTAGTTTACAAAAGGCTGTCACACACCGCAGTGTGAGACACCGCACTTACCTGCTCCGGCCGGCCGCAGCGCTCTCTCGACAGTCCCGCGGTCCAGGATCATGTAGACTGTCACTAGTATAGTGACAGTCTCCAATATTCACCAGCTCTTCTCACCGCATCCTCTGCTGGCGTCCTACGTGCATTCTGGCACCAAGCGCTGCAGGAGCTCCAGTCCATGGGCGCTGCAATCTTGCCCATACTCACATGGCACTGAAGCACCAGTGGGAAGTTTCATGGTTCTGTCCTCCAGCCAATCAGCGTGCAAGGCGCGCTATTTAAACGCTGCAACACTTACCATCATGGCCAGAACAGCTTGTTCACCCAAGGTGCCTGGTAGCCTTTGTTCCTGGTTTATTCTTGTGATCCTGGTACTTCCTGATCCTGATCCAGTCCTGGTGAACCCTTGCAGATTCACCATGATCTATGCATGCATTATGTAATCTACGTACCAGTTAGGTGCCTAGATTTCCTCCGTGCAGTCTTCAAAGACTAACCTACTAATCATCCAAAAAATGTGCATTTATATATTTTGGCCTAGTATTGTCATCATTAATACTTAGTTGCAAATTTATATTTCTAAAGCCTAGTCAGAGTTGTGCTTTTGTCAAAAGAACATCGAGCATCCATTACATAAACATAGTCTTGTTGTATTCTACTGTATATTCTAAATTTATGCAAAAAATCACTGTTGAGAAAGCCAATTTAGGTAGACCTGCAAACTATGTTTTCATGTAACAGACTGTAAGTGAAATGTTAACATTGATAAGGCAATACAGACATTGGGGTAAATCCAGAACTACGTTTGCTGTACGTTTATTCGCGTAGTGTATTATTAGTGTAACACCCCTTGAACGTACGTATTTTGTCAAGATTCGCTTTCCAAACCAAACCTTAACTTTAGCTACTGTAACCGCAGTGATACGCACACATATGTATGGGCAACACGAATTTACGCAGCTAAGCACGCCCATAATGTACACTTTAAATACAAACCCCCGCCTACTTAACGTATTTCAGACATATTTTGGACTCACGTAAAATTGGCACGCCCACACGCAAGTATTTACGAGACACATACGTGATTGGCTCATACGTTCACAATTACGCTACGTTACTGTGCGTATTTTCTATGGTGCGCATGCGCAGTACTTACCAAAAGGCGATTTTACATCTCCGCCACACGTAAATTCGCTAACAAGCGTTGTTCTGGATCTGGCCCATTGTTTTATAACAGTTTAGTAAAAAAAGAAAAAAATATACTTATTTTGAATTAAATTGTAGTAGATGTTTACAATTTATGTACCATCCATAGACAGTTTGAATGGATACAGCCATACCATATGGGTAATCGGTCATTAATGATAGGTAAACTGGTGTGAAAGAGGAATTAATGGGCCAGATCTTGAGCTAAGCATGCTAGCATATTTATGCTAGCCGATGACGCCAAATCGGCTACTTGTATTTACTGCGCATGCGCAAGGCAGATGTTACACCACGTAACACTGAACATACGTACCATCAGAACGAAGGGGCAGGGCATCAATACGAGTATATTAGTATATTAGGCTTTGTAGGCGGAGGGAGGCATTTAAATTGGATAGTATGGGCCGGTTAAAGCCTAAACATATGTAAACCCATTCCGTACGTCAGTACTTACGCTATGAAAAGTTAAGATAGGGTTTGGGCAGCTTAAAACGGCCAAAGTACGTACGAGTAAGGGAAATGCCTAGGGGAGTGCATAGAAATTACGTTACACATTCTAACGTACCTAGCCCGTAGATCTGGATTTACCCAAATGTGTTTAGTTTTTATTTTTACTTCTGTTAATTTGTTTGTTTTTTACAGTAAATTAAATAGAAAAAAATATATAATTGCTAAGTTTAAAAATTAAAACCTCAAATAAGGTATGGCATCAGTATAAAGACTAAAGACCTGATACACAGTTAAAAATCTCCTGCTATTTCCATGTGTATTATTAAGAACAGTTAAACTGCGCATGCGTTGTACCCTTTTTTACATAATCTACAGTTTTGAAATGGTGATCCATTAAGAACGATTTACAGCCCTACTCGTAATGAGATAAGTAAGAAGGGGCGTGCCATGCCAAGTTAAGAAAGAAGTTAAGAAAAGTGAGTGTGGGAGGCATTTAAAGGGGACAGATAGGGCAAGGTTTGCTAAGTACGTGCATATTTTTGCTACTTAAGAAGAGACATACGCACAGAAAGATAAGCCTGCCTATGGCCTTCTTAACTCAGTTAAGAACAACAAAAACGAGCGCATGTCAAGGGAGTTCCCTTGCAACTTAGGTGTGTATAACTGCAAATCCGTTCCTTCTTATCTCCTTCTTAACTGTGAATCAGGTCCTTAATGCTGTAATATAAAATGTAACAGACAACATTAAATTAAAATATAATGTACATAAACAGGTAAAATAAAGCCAATTCTAGCCAGGGCCACCATTAGGGGGAACAGCTGGAACTTCTGTCCCGGCCTGGAAAGAGATGGATCCCGCTGATGATCACCTTATCTCTCCAGCAGCAGGTATCGGCAGTATCCTACCACCGATCGGTGTTGGTCTAGATGGCGCTGTGTGAACAGCTGCCTACGTATCACCTCAAGAGTGTCTCACTCTCAAACACTGAATAAAAAGAAAACCTAAAGGTAATCTACCTGGGCGCTAGTGAAAAGTGATAGCTAAACATAAACATAGCACAAAAAATATATTTGGGTAAAAACTGTGAAAAAGAGCTGTGAAAAAAATATGTACAAAAAAAAATACAAAAATAAAGCCCAATGATCTGTTTTTAAATAAACTTTCTTATAGTTTGTAGAAATAAAATCTGTAGAAAGAAAGTCGAGTGTCCAGCTCGAAAAACTTCATTTTTAGCTTTGGAAAACCAGAAAGATTGCAATGTTGGTATGAAATTATTAATGTGATTCAGTGTTTCCTTTTGTGATGTAATACCAACAAGCCACATAAATAGAGAAAGAAATGACATGTATGTTCATTTTCACTTTCTTTCTGTGAATAATTAGTTCCGCTTGTTTTGTTTCTTATAACTTTTTTCCTCAAAGAAAGCACCTCTTTAAGAAATGCCAATAGTGCAGTGTTATACCAATAAAAAAGTGATTTATTTGAAAAACAAAAAGACACTCACAAACAAAATGACAACAACTTCAAAACAAGCCAGGAGGAAGAAAGGCTCCATACTGGAATATTTTTTTTTAGAAATGCTTGTGGAAGATGTAAAAGTTTTGGGTGACCAGGAAGCAAGACGATGCTCATCGTTCATTGAGCGTGGCACAGCATCTCCTTTTCTGCATAGCCAGGACGCTTATTATACCTATACTTCCAGCGCTTCTCTCTCCACTCATTTAATTTATTGTTCAATTCCTTTTAGGGGTGTAGGAACCCTTTAGTGAAGAGAGTTGCAGCAGGGATCATTTTAGCGCTCTTAAAGTGGTAACACCCCTTTTCTTTTTGCAGGACGCTCATTAGTGTTCACTCTGCTAATCAGTAAAGATCTCATTTATCATCCTGCACATTGCCATGTTACCCAGCTGCAATAAGCAGGGCTTTTCCATCTCTCCTCAAAGCGTTTCCTTAAATATTTGGTTAACCTTTCCTAGGGTGCATGATATATTCAGTCTTGCCTTGGCTGTGATCACCTGTGGTACTCCTTGCTTCATGTCCTGACTCCTCCTGACCTGCTCCTGTTTCTCCTTCCCATTCTCTCCCAGCCTTTCCTGGTTTCTCCTGTATTCTACCTTCACCTTGTGTGTTTGGACTTTATTTTTCTGGCACCTCAGTATTATTTTCATCTAGTACTCATTACACCTATGTAGTGTTTCTGTCCTTAATCATCTGCACTCCAGCACTGTTTCCATCTAGAACTCATTATGTGCCAGATCCAGAGCTACGTTTCCATTACGTTTCAAGACGTAGTGTATTTACGCTAGCATATTTACTATGCACTCCCCTCACTCGTACATACTTTGGCTCTTTTACATTTGCCGAACCCTACTTTAACTTTAGGCTGCGTAAGTACTGACTTAAGTACATGCTACACATTCGTACATGCCTAAGCTCACCCATACCATATGATTTAAATGTTTCACCCTTCCCCCGAAGCGTAATTACGGGTGTCGTATGGTAGGCACACGTACGTAGTTACGCTGTTGATACGAGACTGGTACTTAAGTTTATCGTTACGTGGCGTAACATCTTCTGCATGCATGCACAGTACATACAAAACAGCGTTTTTACGTCAGCGGCTAGCGTCCTTAGTTCTGGATCTACCCCTATGTCTGTGTAGTGTTACCATCTTCACTCCTGCACTACTAGAATGTTGTTTTGTGAGTTGACATCACTTTTTTTAAATGGATACCTCTGTGTCAGCCTGTGGTCTCTACTACTTCCTCACAGACAGGGTGCGGGGCCCAGGACACAGCCGTGGGGCCCCTTCCCCTATGTGATGTCATCAGTGATGTCACATAGGGGCGAGGTGCCACGGACCTGCTTTAAAAGTGGGCGGTTGCATAGGACATGCACGTTGGTCTGTTTCTCAGCGGGCCCCCATCAGTTCCAGGACAATAGTCTTGGCTGTCCTTTCCTGATGGCGGCCCTCACCAGGATGGGTTTATTGTAGTGCCTTCTGTCAGCCCAAACTGAACAGACTTACTGTGTAGTGATTGGATTGCTGTTAGAACTTACATTTCTGGGAACTGAGGTCAGGAACAACAACTTACAGAGAGCCTGCAGTCAAGTCTGTCCACATCATCAGGGGCTCCAGTTAATACTTATTTTTCCTAACATGGGTGTGATATAAAACATGAAGTAGGCAGTTAACATATTGGCACTAAATGACTGCCAGGTTGAACTTACTCTAGTAAGAGTATAGTAAGACCAACACTTACTTTGTTTGGCATTACTATAACCTCATGTCTAACCCTGATCTTACTCACCCCTAACCCTAACTGCTAACAGAAAGTGAAGAATTATCTTATAATGACATAGCTCCAGTGGTGGTCCACAGAACACATGGGGAGAAAACTTCAGCACTAGTCCGGTGAGCAGGACACACGAGAGAAGAAGACAGTGGGGAGGAAACAGACAAACCAGATTGCAGGAAGATCATTCAGAGGGAGGAAAAAGGGAGAGCAAGACACAAAAAAAAGACAAAGCAGAAGGAATGGACAGGATGGAGTGGGTGTTGACCAGTGGTCGAAGTGGACATTTAGAAGTAGCGGTATAAAAATGTAGAAATAATAGAAGTGAATGAGGATTTATTGCTTTTCAATTAAGTCAATAGGAGAAATGATGGTATGGCATGTCCTCGTATACTCCCTTATTTCGAGCCTTGGTGTTGACTGTATAATTATTAGTGGTGTGACCATACCTGCAGTGACTGCATTTCTATCAGAGCTGTCATAGAGTGGTGAGAAGTTAACCCTTAAATATCAGGCAGCGTTTGTCAAATAAACACTGGCTCTAGTGATCGAAGCATAGAGGTCGATTTTTACTAGAGGTGGACTCATTGGGCCGGATCCTCAACAATGTCCGTCTTGCACATACGTAACTATTTTACGTAATCTACGTATTGTTTCGTTACGTAGATTTCGTATATGTGGTCTTTAAAGACAGCATATACGCAATCTACGTAACAAAATGATACGTAGATTACGTAAAATAGTTACTACGCATGCATAGTATCTACTATCGGCACACTAATGAACGTATGTGCAAGACGGACGTTGTTGAGGATTCGGCCCATTGATAGATTCCCATATTTCATGTACCTACAGGGGCATATCAACCCCTTGGTTAATATGTCCCTGAAGTCTCCAGGAGTGCCTGCCAAAAGGCATTTGCCCAGCTGTGCCACCTGAGACCAGGAGGTAGACTGTTAGCTTAACTAAGATGAACCTGGCCTCACCTTGTGATGGACACCTGTGCTAAGAAGATTCAACCTATCACCTATGAACTGCACAAGTCAGCAAGTGGATGTATCACTATCAATACAGATACAGCTTACTCATGTTGCAAGCATAGTAATTTACATTCATTATCCATGCCATATTTATTTATTTGTAAATAATAATGTAATTAATACAGATAGGAGATTTCTGTACGTGACGTTCGGAAATACCCTGAATTCGTTAAATGAGGATCCATCCCTTTAAATTTATTTTTACACTGGTAATAACTTGCAAACATAACAGTAATGATAAACTATAAATTATGTATGATACGTAGAGTTCTTATAAACATGTAAAAGTCTATGCTAGCTATCTATAGTTCTGAAAACCGGTAAAATAATGGAGGGGGTTGCCTTTTTTGGATTTGGCCTTGGTTTCATCAACCCTAGGTACGGTTGCAGTCCCCGGTATGAGAGGCTGCTTTTAGAAATAGACAGCAAAAAGTTCCTTTTATTCTATTTTGAATAGGCAGCCTTTTCAGAATTTTTTCGGCTTAGTATGATCGGGAAAATACTTGCTCTTTTAGTTTCATAGGACCCACGACAGACCCACAGGACCCGCCGCTGACAGCTTCAGAGAGGTGATTAACCTCTCCGGGGACTTTTAGTGTTAGGGGGGGTTAGGGTCAGGCTTTTAGGAAGGGAGGGTTAGGGCCATAGAAGAGGAGGGTTAGGGTCAGGCTGTGGAAGGGGGGTCTTAGGGTTAGGCTATAGAGAAGGGAGTATTAGGGTCAGGCTAGGGAAAAGGGAGGGTTAGGGTCAGGCTGCGGGGAAGGGAGGGATAGGGTAATGGAAGAGGAGGGTTAGGGTTAGAATTAGGGGAAGGGTTGGGGTTAGTTTTTAGGCTTAGCTTTCAGGGCACTGTGTTTGGTGCTCCGGGGATCGATTGCTATGCCTCATTGAGGCATAAGCAATCAATGTCCCAGCCAATTTGAAACTGGCTGGGAGAGAACGACCGTATTAAAATAGTTCTTAGTGGGGACAACACCCCACTGGGTATGCCACAGTCCAAAGACAGTTGATCTGCACATGTAGAGAAAATTGTTCTGTGTCTGATCAAGACATGTCATATCCAATGGTGGGCTGGGGGACATATGCTTCCCCAGGATTGTCCAGCACCCCATGATTTGGGCTGCTACCTATATGTATCTTGCATGGTGGCAACAGTTGCTAAGTGATGCACCCTTTGCAGAAAGTGTTACAGACTACACTGTGTCACTCAAAGTGGCAAGTAGTCAGGACTAGGGGCTATTTCTAGGACCACATTGGTTGCTGAGGGAGGTGCCATTCCCTCACTTTTTCAGGGGTGCTTAGACCTCCATATACAACCATGTGTACTATTCCCTTTTTCCAAACAAAACCCAGACTTTCCCAGAGGCTATCAGCAAGTCTATGCGGCAAGGCATGGTGTGACAAATAAATAAATTCAGGTAGTTCACTGACCCAGCCCAATTTTAAATAAACAAGATGCCCCCAGTTCAACCAGCAAATGACACAATAAGGTACTTTACATATTCATAATAAAGATTATGGAGCAGCTTTTGCATTTTTGTCAATTAGATAAGTCTTACAAACTTTGCTCTACTTTTCTAACAGTAGGGTAGCCAAGAGAGTACCCTCAGACAGTCCCTAGTACAAATGTGAGACAAAAGCAAAATCTGTGATCATGTATCTCTCACCTGAAGTATAAAACTACAAATATAAAAATAAGAGTCAGAATAACAAATAGCCTCAGAGTCACTCAGGACCGATTCAGAGACAACAGAAAATGCATTAAAATGCAGTAAAAACAATAAAAATCCAGTCATCTTGAAAAAGGAGAATCTTATCTGCAATAAAGCCAGTCAATAAAGAAGCTCTCTCATTTAAACATCAAACGCACATTGTTTTGCAACACCTGTTATTCAGCCATAATAGCTTTCTTAACCTGTCAAAGTGTTTAAGCTGAGGAAAAGAAATGGGCCTCCAGCTGTGCAGCTCTGTGGAGAAAGCTTGTGCAAAGCGATATTAGTTTAATGAAATGTGTACAGATTGTAATTGTGGTAATAAGAGGGCAATTCCCTAAGGTGCAATATGAAGGCAATGTATGCAGTCAAGCACAAAACAGAAGCTTCAGACTTAACATGGAGAGAAAGAAAAAGGGGTGCACTGTGCAGAAACTTAATGCAGCATAAACAGAGGTGCTAGGTAATAATATACAGCCTGGAAAGCCACAAATGTGAGAGACGCTTACTTACAGAGAATTTATTGTGCACAAGTAAATCTTCATATGTGATGACAATCACTAGCCAAGAGGGAACTGCTCGAGGACAGATTAGGTTTATCTCTCTGCTCAGATTCAATCCTATTACCCTTGCCTCCTTGTACATATGTTCAGAACTAGCACTACTATAGAAAAAGTAACATGATATAGAGTACATATATAGCACATGACTTTTAATTAAACTGTTTTGGCTATACAAGAGATTTTGATTCCTCTACTTCCATGACAATGACTTAATGACTAATTCTAATTATACTATTTATATAGTAGTGTTAAAGCATAGTTATTGCTGGCAGGATAGTTCAAGGATTTGTCATATGTTAAATTGAGTTACTGAAGTTAGCTCACTGTTTGGACAAGTATATGCTTATATTTGACAGTGATCTAGAGAACTGAAATGGTTAAATTTTTTTATTTTTTAAATTGAAATTGAAACTATTGTAACATAGTATCACTTGCTTAATAATAGAAGGGTACATTTTACATAGTCATACTTATATGCAGAATACACTTATTGGATGTGATCCAGACCTCCATGCATTTTCCGTATGCATGGAGGACTGTTAGTCCGTCAGTGAGGGGCGAATAAACTCTCCCATCACACCCCTCTCACGCGCGGAGTTCTGGATTGTTACGTGTTCAGAACCCTGCATTAAAATCTCCATGCAGGTCTTCCTTCCATTGCCGTCTTACTTTAATTTGTACACCACAGAGGCGCTGATTGGCCATTTGATTTTGAGTAACACCAGGGCCACTGTCATCAAATGTGGGGCCCGGGACCCAGTCGCAGCCCGGCTGACATGCTTTAACAGCAGTCTGGTGCGCAGGGAAGATTTCCCTGCACATAGGTCAGCTATTAATAGCACTGCGCAGCAAGTATCGGTGGTGGGATACTGCTGATACCTGCTGCTACAAAACTAGGTAAGTATCGGCAGGCCCCTATCAGATCCGGGCCCGGGACAATAGGTCCGGCTGTCCCCCCTTATGGTGGCCCTGAGTAACACATAA
>WWET01002224.1:10069-24225 GCA_011038615.1 Limnodynastes dumerilii
TTCTTCACCAGGGAAAAAATTCTTCTGTCATCCATCACAGTTGTTTTCCGTGGTCTTCCGGGTCTTTTGGTGTTGCTGAGCTCTCCGGTGCGTTCTTTCTTTTTAAGAATGTTCCAATCAGTTGATTTGGCCACACCTAATGTTTTTACTATCTCTCTGATGGGTTTCTTTTAAATTTTTCAGCCTAATGATGGCTTGCTTCCCTAATAGTGACAGCTCTTTGGATTTCATATTGAGAGTCGACAGCAACAGATTCCAAATGCAAATGTCACACCTAAAATCAACTCCAGACCTTTTACCTGCTTAATTGATGATGAAATAATGAGGGAATAGCCCACACAATACATATATAGTGTGACAGAGACAGCATATCTCCACATGAGAGTAATGTGGAGGATCCTGACCAGGTCTTAGAGCAGCAGCAGAGAAACTGGTGTGATCAGGATGGGGCTAATCAGCAGCACCTTTGCTCTCCTGATATAAGTGTTACAGGGACAGAGAGTCAGGGCTCTTGACGGCGGAAAACTGCCCAAGTGATAGGGCGGGAGTTAAGTTAGCATAGGGACCTCTGGAACACTTGAAGAGCCTTTGAACTGTGCTCGGACACTTACATGCTGCACTGCTGTAACCAACTTGCTGATGGTGATGCTGATTACCTGTTGTGCTATCTGCCTGCTACTAAAATAAAAGAACTTACTTCATTTTATCCATGTGATGTGCTTGTTTTATCAAATTTAGCACCCAAATAGGGACACATCTCAGCTGGAAACTATACACCGCAGAGAACCCTGGATAAGACAGCTACAGTATCTGTGTTTAAAAACTGACAAGTTGTGTTTAAAGTATACATTGTGCAGCTGGTCTGGAAGCCAGAAAGGTGGTGTGCTTAATAAACTAATTAACTCAGGTTTGTTTGTGCCTGTGGTGGAGGACAGGGCAACTTGGGGTTCATGAGAGTTGTGTGAGAAGCATCCTTAAAGGGCCACCATGTCATTAGCAAATTGTTTTGCAGTCTTGTGTTAAAAGTGGCCAGTAGATCAGATAGGTGTCAGGTAGCACTGTCTGGTGAGGCTGGCAAATTATATTAAGCCTCCTAAGTTTACCCTTAAAGGAGAAGTACAGAGCAATAAGGAAGAAATACTGAGAAGGTTATCTGAAGTGGCTGCC
The DNA here is from genome assembly GCA_011038615.1 of Limnodynastes dumerilii. Taxonomy (NCBI): domain Eukaryota; kingdom Metazoa; phylum Chordata; class Amphibia; order Anura; family Limnodynastidae; genus Limnodynastes; species Limnodynastes dumerilii. Next base: position 11,237 of record WWET01002224.1, read on the forward strand.
GCACAGCAAACCCAATTACAGGGCCAACAAGCTCAGGTCCAGGTGATATCTGAAGTGGCTGCCAGACAGCAAACCCAATTACAGAGCCAACAAGCTCAGGTGCAGATGATATCTGTACTGGCTGCCAGGCAGCAAACCCAATTACAGAGCCAACAAACTGAATTACAGGGCCAACAAGTTCAGGTTCAGATGATGTATGAGCTTAAAGAGCTGAGGAAAGGTGGGCAGGAGCAGGAGAGGCTGCCTAAGCTCCAGCTGATGACATTGAGGCATTCCTCTGCACATTTGAGTGCATGGCCACGCGATTGGAATGGCCTGAGGAGGAATGGTCTGACAAGCTGGCTCCTTGTTTGACAGGGGAGGCATAGAGAGCCTATATGTCTGTGGCCCAGTCACGTTCCTACTCTGAACTAAGAAGGCTATACTAGTAGGATTGGAGTGACAAGCCCCAGCAAAGCCCAATAATTCCATGACTGGTGGCTGGAAGGTTCTGAGCCTCCCAGGATTCAGCTGGCCAAACTGGCCCGGCTGGCTAATGCTTGGCTGCAGCCAGGTAAAAACTCGGCCATGCAAATTGTGGAGAAAGTGGCACTGGACCAGGCTATGCGGGTGTTAGACCGCTCGATGCAGCAGTGGGCCTTTCAGGCTGATCCCCAGACATATGAGGAGCTGGCAGTGGTTATTGAGTGGCACCTGACCCTGGGGAAATTGAGCAAAGCCAGGACAGGATTTGTACAAGTACCACAGCCCCGAACCCAAGTCCCAGTCATCAAGCCAAAGGTCCCGCCTCCCATAGTGTGCTTTGACTGTGGTGGGACTGACCAAAACAGGGAGAGCCGATGGATTGCATTGCAGGAAAGGCGGCTCAGCCAATGGTCAGCATGGTTGCTGCAGGTGTATCCCAGGCGGAGTCCACCCTGTTTCAGATGATGGTACAGTTGGAGGACTGAGAGATCTGGGCACTGGTGGATACTGGTAGTGAGCTCACCATGGTCGCTGCCAACCTGGTTCTTCCAGGTGCCGACAAGATCCTGCCTCCTGTCAGAGCGATATGTGCCCATGGCGATGTTGAGGAGTGCCCACGTGTGTACTTACCCCTGACCGTAAAAGGCCAGCCATTGAAGGTGGTGGCTGCAGTGACCTATCAACCTCCTTATTCACTAATCCTGGGCCTTGACTTCCTGTTGCTGCAGGAACTGGTTACATGGCATAACACTGACAAACAGTCAGCCGCTGAGGCGTGTCACGGGCCAGAGACCAGAGACTATTAAAGCTTGGCATCCGGGAGAACTACTGCAGCTACTGAACTACCCCAGGAAACTGACTCTGAGGCACAATGGAATCCTGTTGGTGAGAAAATATCATTTCAGGACTTTGGGCGAGACCAACACAATGACAGCAATCTGGCACAGGCCTTTGAGACTGTAAAAGTGGTTAATAATAGGGTGATTGCTGTTTTACCATCTGAGGGTGTGCCATATTTTATGTTGACAAATGATTTGCTATATCGTGTTACTATGTTCCAGGGGAAAAGAGTAGAACAATTGTTAGTTCCTCGAAAACTTGAGCAGTTGGTGTTAGAAGCCGCACATGTGCATTTGTGGGGAGGCTATTTAGGGGAGCAGAAAACACTCCAACGTATACAGTTGAGGTTCTTTTAGCTAGGCATTTATGCCTCAGTCAAGAGGTAATGTCAGAAATGTCCAGTGTGCCAGAAGACGGCCCCTCGGCCAGAATTTAGGGCTCCACTGGTACCCCTCCTTATAATTTCCGTGCCTTTTGAACAAATTGGTATGGATCTGCTAGGGCCAGTGGAGAAATCTGCTTAAGGGCACCAATACATACTAGTGGTAGTGGACTATGCCACCAGATACCCAGAGGCTATAGCTCTGCGTAATATGAAATCTGGCACTATTGCCAGAGAGCTACTAATCCTACATACCCGTCTGGGAATATCGAAGGATGTCCTAACAGACAAAGGTACCCCGTTTTTTTCCAAGCTTATGAAAGATTTATGCCGGTTGTTAAAGGTAGACAGAATTACCACTTTGGTGTACCACCTGCAAACAGATGGTCTAGTAAAAAGGTTTAATCAAACCCTTAAATAAATGATAAAGAGGGCAGTGTCTCAATAAAAGCAAGACTGGGATTTGTTTCTACCTTATTTGATGTTCGCGGTCAGAGAGGTACCCAAATCTTCTACAGGGTTTAGTCCCTTTGAACTACTCTATGGGAGGCAACCCAGAGGGATTCTGAATTTGTTAAAGGAAGGGTGGGAACAACAACCCTGTCGGGACCCTAATATCATTCAGTTTGAGTCTCAATTGTATGGCCGTCTTAGGCAGATTGCGCCACTCCTGAGCGAACATATGGAAAGGGCTCAACAACATCAGAAACAAAGTTATGATGTCACCGCAGTTAATTGGTCCTTTAAACCAGGAAACAAGGTGCTTGTGCCAACTACAGAAAGTAAGATGTATGCTCAATAATGGGGCCCTTATGAGATCATAGAAGCGGTGGGACCGGTTAATTACAAGGTTCAACAGGAGGGTAGAAGGAAGGAGGTACAAATCTACCATTTGAACCTGTTAAAACTTTGGAAGGAAAGCACCAGTCACCCCTTTTTAGTAGCAAAAAAGGTTCCAGAATGCCAGGTACCCACTGAAGTCACACTTAGTCATAGACAGAAACAGGAAGCTGTAAATTTGGTAGCACAGTTCGAAGATGTGTTTTCTGATCATTCAACATGATATTATGACTCCACCTGAGGTGGTCATCAAACAAAGGCCGTATTGCATACATGAGGCCAAACGGGCACTAGTAAAGCAAGAGGTAAGATGCTTCACCTAGGGGTTATAGAGGAATCAAATAGTGAGTGGAATAATCCCATTGTTTTAGTACCTAAGCCTTCAGGTGTGGTAAGATTCTGTAATGACTTCCGCAAATTAAATCAGGTTTCTTGCTTTGATTCGTACCCTATGCCCCGGATTGATGAGTTGGTAGAGAGATTAGCCAGTAGTCAGTATCTTACCACACTTGACTTGACAAAGGGATACTGGCAGATTCCTTTGACAGAAGCTGCTAAGGCAAAAACAGCCTTCTCTACCCCAGAGGGCAACCTTCCAGAGAGCTATGAATAAGTTGCTGCGGCCCCACAGGGAATATGCAGTTGCATATTTAGACGACATTGTTATTTTTAGCTCTGACTGGGAATCGCACCTACCAAAGGTGGAGGCCATTTTGAAGTTTCTACGGGCACACGGATTTACCGCCAACCCTGAGAAATGTGCCATTGGTATGGTAGAAGCCATGTATTTGGGGTACATTGTCGGCAGGGGACAGGTTAAACCTCAGCCTAGTAAGATAGAAGCGGTTCTCGCTTGGCCCAAACTAAAATGTAAGTCGCAGCTTAGGACGTTTCTCGGAGTAGTGGGATATTACCACAGGCTCATATGTGATTTTGCCTCTAGAGTGACTCCACTATGCCTGATATGTCTGAAAAAAAAGACAAAGAGGTAACGTGGCCCAGACTAGTGGAAACCGCTTGCCAAGACTTAAGAAAAGCTTTATGTACAGAGCCTATCTTGCAAGCTCCTGATTTTACAAAACAGTTTGTGTTACAGATGGATGCCTCTGGGACAGGATTAGGGGCAGTCCTTTCCCAGGAGGTAGAGGGTGAGGCAAAGCCAGTCCTCTACCTTAGCCGTAAATTACTTCCCAGAGAGTGCAAGTATTCCACTGTAGAGCAGGAGTGCTTGGGAATTAAATGGGCAGTGGAGTTCTTAAAATATTATTTGTTTGGACGGGAGTTTTTGTTAGTTACAGATCATGCTCGGATCATGATTGGTTTTTGGTCTTACTGCCATTTAAGTTTGAGGTGCGGCATCGGGTTCTAGATCACCTCCCTGACTAGGGCCTTTCTCCCCTGATTGCGAAGTTTAGACGGCCGGCCAGCTCTAGGAAGAGTCCTGGTGGTTCCGAACTTCTTCCATTTACGGATGATGGAGGTCACTGTGCTCATTGGGACCTGCAAAGAAGCAGATATTTTTCTGTACCCTTCCCCAGATTTGTGCCTTGAGACAGTCCTGTCTCGAAGGTCTACAGACAAATCCTTTGACTTTATACTTGGTTTCTGCTCTGTCATGCACTTTCAAGTGTGGGACCTTATATAGACAGGTGTGTGCCTTTCCAAATTATGTCCAATCAACAGAATTTACTACAGGTGAACTCCAATTAATCATCAAGGATGATCAGTGGAAACAGGATGCACCTGAGAAAAATTTTGAGCTTCATGGCAAAGGCTGTGAATACTTATGTACATGTGAATTCTTAGTTTTTGGTTTTAAATACATTTGCAAAAATCTCCCAAAATTTTTTTCATGTTGTCATTATGGGGTATTGTGTGTAGAATTTTTAGGAAAAAAATAAATGTATTCCATTTTGGAATAAGGCTGTAACATAACAAAATGTGAAGTGCTGTGAATGCTTTCTGGATGGACTATTTATCCGGAAATACCCCTGATGATGGCGCTATATGGGAGCACTGAAACAGCTGCTGTTGGGTCTTATATTTTGATGGTTGGGTGAGAATATCTACATTAAACCTCCACTATTGAATTGATTTATTGACTGAGTTTATTCACTTTATTGAATAACCTTTATGGAAATTGATTGTTACATTCAGGAGCCATCCCTAGAAGCTGACAATGGAAATAGCCACTATGACAGAAGCTGCTTATGTTTTTTTTATGATTTGTCACATTTTTTCTGTTTTGCACTGATGCACTTTGGATTTTTTTGTCCCAGTAAATATGATACTTTAAAACTGTAATATAAACACATGGAGAATTCAATATAAAATTGATTTGGAATACAGATTTGTGGATTGCATTTTTTGAGTGCTGACTTAGTGACATTGGGTCGGATGTTCAACTACGGTAGTCATCCACACTCTGCCGTAATTTGCAGATAGGTAGCTACTACGCATGCGTAGTAACTATTGTACGTAATCTACGTATCGTTTTGTTACGTAGATTGCATATATGCGGTCTTTAAGATGTACTCCTCACAGTTCATACAAATTCAGACAAAGTTCAGGATCAAGATAATGTTCTTAGCCAGGCAACAGATCCCCAGGTGAATCGTAGTTCCAAAATCACAAGAAGGACCGCTGCTCCCCTTTTTTTACACACTGGCTGTGACAGGTGTTTCGCAAACATCTAAAAACAAAACAAGGAGCTTCATAGCGTAGATAACTTTTTAATTATGTACAAACATACATTCAATAAAATACTGAGGCGTACCAGAACGATTGGGATCACACAAAGATGATTCAAAGCAGCATGTAACATTACCGCTCAAGCAGCCTACTGAATGGACTGCTCCCGGCATCGCAGGGTAGTGGATAACAAGAAAAGAGACAGCACTCACAGCTTCTCAAGGATATTGTGGAGGAAACCCTTGGGTTGAAGGACTCCGCCTCTATGCGTTTCGTCAGGAAAGACTGTCAGTTACAGTTAGTCTTGCCTTACTAGCTGCCACAATTAAATACTTATGTATTTACTTTTGTCTGACACAAAGGGCCTGATCCAGAACTACGCCCCCACTATGCCTAGCTACGGCAGGCATAAGCGTAAGATCTGCTGTTAAGCCGATCTGCGCATGCGCGGGGCAGATGTTGCGTAGGAACAGCGTAGTGACCAGCGTTACTACATTAAGGTTAGTGAAGGTGGGCAGGGGGAGTTAGTTTAATGAGGGAGGGAGGGCTTAGCGTTACAACGCTCCTGTGCGAGGGTATTTTCCATTGCTTATGCTGGCTGAAGTTAGGGTAGCCTTCAGCCGGTGTAAGCAAGGGAAAATACGGCCGCACAGGGGGAGTGTCGGGGAGAGTAGACGCCAATACGCTGTGCTTTAGTAAGCACAGCGCATCGGCGTAGTTCTGGATCAGGCCCAATGTTACAACAATTACATTAACAACAATGTTGAAATAAAACAGATTATAAACATATTACAATGAAAAACAATTCTCAACAATAAAATATAAAATACATTGAATAAATTAAATAAAGTTAATAAATTAGGTGTGCTTCTTTATATATGTAAACAAATTACCACTATATAAATATATCACTACAAATAAGGAGTAAGCTCAAAGCTCTTGTTTAAACCGAACGGGGCAAGGGTATTTAAAGTCAAAATCCAAAATCCCTCACGTTGTGAAAGCCTTAAAAGTCTATCCCTGCCTCTTTTGTCAGTGGGTACATCATATTCAATTGCCCCGACTTTAAAGTTCACATTTTTCCCTATTGGGCATTCTATACAATGTCTTGGTACCGTATGTAAGGAATTTTTGTTTACAAAAGTATAGTGTTCTGGGGCTCTAATTTTTATAAAACGTTTTGTCTTGCCCACATACATTTTTCTACATCCACATGTAAAAATATATATTACAAACATAGAGTTGCAATTGGTGTATCATACAGAATTCTCGTTCATTATCAGAGCTACTGAATTTTTTCAGTTTGTCTATAAATTTGCAGATTTTACATTTTCCGCAAGGAAGGTTTAAAAGTTGATGCCTTCTTCGGCTCAGAAGTACATAAAGTGCTTGGTGCTAGTAGTGATTTTAGATTTTTTGCTTTCCGATATCTAATATTCGGTTTATTAGACAGATACGGTGACAGAATGGGGTCTATTGCTAACACTAACCACTGTTTCTCCAGTATATATATTTTTTTTACCACCCAAGTAACTATAGCGTTCCGCACATGGCACTGTGTTGTCCTCTCTGGCCTTTATGCATCCTGTAGCTAGGCAACGTCAATTGTTTACTGCGCTACCGTCTATCTCCTTCTGCTGCGTCCGCCCGGTCCACCTATCCTCGTTCCTCGGTCCAAGGGGTGTTGCAGTGGTGCACCAGTGTATAAGGAATTAAGAGAGGCAGAGAGAGGACCATCTAATGCAGTAATTTTAATCAATCACAAGTGGTGCGATAAAAAATTGTGCAGGGCACTCACAAAGAGTGTGGACATATATAGATGTCCAAGTAGCGCTTTTTATAATATGTTGAGGTATGCTGGTGCTGGACCAACGCATTTCGTCGGTAAAATCGACTTCCTCAGGGTCATTACACATTTAAATGTGGATCAAGTTTAAATAGCCCACCCTCTGTTTCTATTGGTTCCAATTTTTACCTATGTCTTTCTCGAGAAAGCTGCTTTACATGTTGTTCTCTTGTGCTGTTAGGGGAGCTGAAATTCTTTAATTACATTAATTTCATTCTTCCTATGGAGATTTTTCCTATGATGGCCTTATGTTGAATATATACATGAATATATTTAAATAGAGATAAGTGTGTAGTAAACATTAGTAAGGTTCCCAACCTAGCAATGTGCCCCAATAGTTAGTTCAAAGTATGCTGATATAATGTGGCCACTATAGTTGTTTTTTTGTATCATAAAGTGAATAAGAGAATGGCCAGATGTATTAATGTATCCAAAATCCTATATTGCCAACAAGGTGTTTTTGGTGTGTCAGAAAGTATTTAGGGCAAATTAGTATTAAGACCATGTGGGATGTAGCTGGGGGGTTTTCAGTGAAAACCATACAGTATGTGGATATTTATTCAGGAATATATATTCGAATGGGGCATGTAGAAATCTCCTGAATTGGGGGGTTTTCTATTGTCTCATGGTGTATGGTGGTCCCTGGTCTTATAAGAAAGATGCTAACTCAAAATCTATGTTGAGACCCCCAGGTTGTAGGGTTCCCAATTTGAAAATCCACTTGCTTTCTATCTGGTTCAGGGTTCTTTGTTTGTCACCCGCTCTCCAATTATGTTTTACTTGCTGGATCCCTAACTCCCCGATTTCTACATGCCCACTTCGAATATTTGAAAATGTAAAATTTGCAAATTTATAGACAAAAGAAAAATATTTAGTAGCTCTGATAATGAACAAGAATTATGTATGAAACATTACACCAATTGCAACTTTGTTTGTAATATATCTTTTAAAATGTGGATGTGGAAAAATGTATGTGGGCAAGACAAAACGTTTTATAAAAATAAGAGCCCTAAAACACTATAAAAGCATTATAAACAAAAATTCCTTACATAGTGTTCCAAGACAATGTGTAGAATGCCCAATAGGGGAAAAATGTGAAATTTAAAATTGTACCCGCTGACAAAAGAGGCAGGGATAGACTTTTAAGGCTTTCACAACGTGAGGGATTTTGTATTTTGACTTTAAATACCCTTGCCTCGTTTGGTTTAAACAAGAGCTTTGAGCTTACTCCTTATTGGTAGTGATATATTTTTATAGTGGTAATTTGTTTACATATATAAAGAAGCACGCCTAATTTAGTAAATTTATTTAATTTATTCAATGTATTTAATATTTTATTGTTAAGAATTGTTTTTCATTGTTATGTTTTTATAATCTGTTTTATTTCAACATTGTTGTTAATGTAATTGTTGCAACATTGTGTCGGACGAAAGCCATTTTTAATAAGAAAGCTACTCAGCCATTCAACAGCTGGTTACATAAGTATTTAAATGTGGCAGCTAGTAAGGCAAGTCACGCTTAATGATGAAGTCTTTCCTTACGAAATGCATAGAGGTGGAGTCCTTCAACACCAAGGGTTTCCTCCACCACATCCTTGAAGCTGTGCATGCTGTCTCCTTTAATGTTATCCACTACCCTGGGACGCCAGGAGTGATAGCCCGCTGGAGCAGTAATGTTCCATGCTGTTTTGAATCATCTTTCTGTGATTCCAATCGTTCTGGTACGTCTCAGTATTTTATTAAATGTATGTTTTTTATGATTAAAAAGTTATCTGCACCATGAAGTCGGGCCCTCTCCTAGTTTTGTGTGTGTGTGTATGTATATATATATATATATATATATATATATATACACACACACACACACAAACACACACACACACTAGGAGCTTAGAAAATAAAATCCCTGAACTAATTGCAATAATGTCAAGGGATAATTTGGATATTGTGGAAATTAAGGAATCCTGGTGCAATGGAAATCAAATACCGGGATATAATTTATATAGGAAGGATAGAGTAGGAAAATTGAAGCAAGCGTATTAATGTATGTTAAGGAAGGGTTAAATTCAACTTTAATAGGGAGTATTGGAGAAATAACTTTGGCACTTTGGGTAACCATTGAAACCCAGTGGGGTATTCTTTGGACTGGAGTGATATATAGGCCAACAGGGCCAGAGGAGGAAATGGACAATGTTCTATTGCAAGATATTTCTAAAATGGTATTAAAAGAGGAGGTAATAATCATGGGAGATTTTAATCTACCTGATGCAAATTGGGGTGAGTCTTCAGCAAGCTTCACTAGAAGGGACATTTTAAATTCATTACAGGGAGTGAGAGAGCCCACTCGCAAAGAAGTCATCTTTGACAGAATCTCAGAAGTAAGTGTGGGTGAGAACCTAGGATCCAGTGATCACCAAACAGTATGGTTTAGTATAATGACTGAGAGAGACACGTGCCACACAAAGACAAGGGTGCTAGACTTTAGGAAGGTGGATTTTGTAGAAATGGGGAAATGTGTAAGTGATTCTGTCAGGGTTGAGGCATATGAAAGGAGTACAGGAGCAGTGGGGACATTTAAAAAATGCATTATAAACGGCAACAGACCTTTGTATAAGAAAGGTTAGGAAAACCCCAGAAAAAGAAAGCCAATGTGGTTTACAAAAGAGGTTACAACTAGAGTGAAAACAAAAAAGATGGCCTTTCGGAATTATAAGCAAACTCAAAATAATGATAACAGGGAGAAGTATTTAGCAAAACAGAAGATGGCTAAAAAGGTTATCAGAGCAGCAAAGGCACAAACTGAGGAAATACTGGCCCATTTGATACAAAAAGGTGACAAAAGCTTTTTTAGGTATTTAAAAAAAAAGGAGAAAAAAAAATAAAGGTTAATTAAGGCTTAAAACGGAGAATGGGATTCTTGTTGAGAGTGAAATGGCTATGGCATCATCTTAACAAGTATTTCTGCTCTATATTCACAAAAGAAAGAGAGGGGAAGGGACCAATTTTAAATGGTAAGGCTATTAATACAATGGGGGCAATAACTACTATTGTCACTGAGGACTAGGTATTAAAAGAACTTTCAAAGCTGAAAGGGGACAAATCAATGGGACCAGACGGGATTCATTTGAGGATACAAAAAGAGCTTAGAGGGGTGCTGGCAAAACTATTAACTGAATTATTCAATCAGTCACTAATAACTGGGGTGATTCCAGAGGACTGGAAAATAACAAATGTCATCCCTCTGCATAGAAGTGGAATTAGGGAAGAAGCATCAAACTACCGACCAGTGAGTCTAACATCAGTAGTAGGGAAATTGATGGAAACACTGTTAAAGGAACAAATTGTACACTATCTTAAATGCAGTAACTTACAGGATCCCAAGCAGCATGGATTCACTGTGGAAAGATCATGTCAAACAAATCTTATTTAATTTTTTGACTGGGTCAGTAAAGTATTAGAGAAGGGGGAGCTGTAGACATAGCTTATTTACATTTTAGTAAGGCTTTTAACACTGTGCCACATTGCAGACTGTTAAATAAGCTATAAACTTTGGGACTGGACTTAAAGATAGTTTCATGGATATGGATATATCTTGGTTATAGGATAGACAACAGAGGGTAGTAGGTAACCAGTGGAGTACCCCAGGGTTCTGTACATGGACCAGTGCTATTTAATATCTTTATAGGTGATATTGCCTGTGGTATCGAGGGGAAAATATGCCCTTTTGCAGATGATACAAAGATATGTAACAGGGTAGACACGCCAGGAGGGGTACATAAAATGAGGGATGATCTAGGTAGACTGGAGGAATGGTCAAGAGTGTGGCAAATGCAGTTTAATGCCAAAATATGCAAAATCATGCACTTAGGGCACAAAAACCCAAAGGCTCAATAGCATTAATGGCACTACATTAGAAACTACTGAATAGGAAAGGAATCTTGGAGTCTTTATTTCATGTGACTTAAAGGTAGCCAAGCAATGTAACAAAGCAATAAGAAAGGCAAGTCAGATGCTTGGTTGCATAGGGAGAGGAATAAGTAGCAGAAAGAGAGAAGTAGTGATGCCCCTTTATAAATCGTTGGTAGGACCTCATCTAGAATGCTGTGTTCAGATCTGCAAATTGCAAAAATAAATATAATCACAGTAGAAGAGGAAAATGAGAATAGATTAATCAAAGTATCAAAATAATATAAAAATATAAATAGCTTAATACAGGGACCGCAGCTGATAAATAACTATGAAATGGTGAAAAGAATATCCAAATTGTGTCAGGCTTCTCATGGTGTAAATACAGCTAAGGTCATATTCCAGCCATCTATGACATATGTTTCATTGTAATAGATGCACTTTCTTCAAGGGGTATAGAGTTTGAATGAATCAAGTACCTTCATGATTCAGCTGGCCATACACTAGAGAGATTATTGGCCCGATCACTCAATTATTGGGTGATTGGGCAAATTATCACTCTAGTGTATGGTCCAGATCAATTTTTGAAATGCCAAATAAATGCACCAAAAATGCTCTGGTGCGATTATTTGATAATTCAACATGTTTAATTTAAATCGGGAGAAAGGTCCCGATATTTTAAGGGAGCCAATCAGCAAGCTGAATGGCTCCCTATTCTTCAAAGCCGCTGCTGCTTTATATCTATGTATAAAGCTGCTCTGACATCTTTGAAGGTATACTTTAAAGCTGTCAGAGCAGCATAGTACATAGATATACAGCAGCAGTTATTGCAGGGAGTAGTACAGACAGGGATCAGCCGAAACCGTGCTGTGTGAAGCGCAGCTTCGGCTGAATCTTATCTGTATTACTGCATCCAATAGCCGCTGCTGTATATCTATGTACTATGCTGCGCTGACAGCCTTAAATTATACCTTCAAAGCTGTCAGAGCAGCTTTGTACATAGATATACAGTAGCACCAACATAGAGAGCCCTGCCCCCCCCCCCCCCCCCCCCCCCCCCCCCCCCCCCACCACCTCCGCCTCTTCTGCTAGGATTATAGGTCCCAGCAGGAGAGGTGTATGGTGCCGATAACGGGACATTTCCCTAGCGGGAAATCATACCGTATATCGGCCCACCCCCTGCTGGGACCGATAATTGTACTAGTGTATGCCCAGCTTTAGGGCCTGATTCAGTCTTAAGAGGGAGCTTGAAATTAAGAGAGGAATGTTACCCCTGGGCTAAACCATGTTGATTACAGTCATATTTCATCTGTTGCAAACAGTATTAGAGTTGAGATTTGGCAATTCCTAGCCAAAGTCTAAATAACAGTGTAAAAGTAAAGCTGGTTAGTATCTTTGTGCAGTAAGAAATTCAAAGATATGTCCCTGTATGCAAAGAACACAATTAACTTGATTCCCCCTAAAATCAACATGGTTTTGCCCAGGTGTAACTTTCCTCTCTTAGGCCTGTATTTAGAGTACCAGACGTATAACATATACGTCCGCTGTTTAGCGATTTTTACTACTGCGCATGCGTAGTAATTTTTACGCAATCTACGTAAGAAAAAGATATGTAGATTACGGTAAAAAATTACTACGCATGCGCAGTGGTAAAAATAGCTAAAAACAGGACGTATATGTTATATGTCCGGTACTCTGCATATGAGCCTTAATTTCAAGCTCCTTTTTAAGTCTGAATCAAGCCCTTACTGTGTATTCATTTCAGAAGTAAAGTATGATGATTTTTTTGCAACAACAGACCACAAGTTGTATTTGTTCTGGTCTGATATTCGCATGCGCAAAAAATAGCTAAAAACAGGACGTATATGTTATATGTCCGGTACTCTGCATATGAGCCTTAATTTCAAGCTCCTTTTTAAGTCTGAATCAAGCCCTTACTGTGTATTCATTTCATTTCTAAAGTATGATGATTTTTTTGCAACAACAGACCACAAGTTGTATTTGTTCTGGTCTGATATAT
>WWET01002224.1:78263-90107 GCA_011038615.1 Limnodynastes dumerilii
GGGCATCCCAGTGGGAAGAAAAACAATAATTTACATTTTGTCCATATTTAGCTTGAGGCATTTGGCAATCCATGTGGATAGGGACACCAGGGACTCGGAAATCTTAAACAGAAGAGAGAGGTTGAGGTCAGGGAGGAGTGGAAAATTTGGGTGTAATCAGCATAGTTGAAACCAAAGGTGCCTATGAGGTTACCTAGAGAGAAAGTGTAGAGGGAGAAGAGGAGTAATCCAAGGAAAGAGCCCTCAGGGACACCAACATGGAGCGATGAGGGGAGGGGGAATATGGGTTAGGGGTGGAAACACAGAAGGTGCGATCAGAGATATAAGAGGAAAACCAGGAGAGGGCAATGTCAGTGAGACCAAAAGAGCAGAGGGCTTGAAGCAGAAGAGGATGGTCGGCTGTGTCAAAAGCAGCTGACAGATCAAGAAGGATGAGGATGGAGTAGTCGCCCTTGAATATTGCAGTTAACAGATCATTGGTCACCTTGGTAAGGGCAGTCTCAGTGGAATGGAGGGGCCGGAAACCAGATTGGAGGGGGTCCAAGCGGAGAAAGGACATAGGTCGGTAGCTAGAGGGTGATGTAGGGTCCAGATTGGGTTTTTTGAGAATGAGAGAGACAAAGGCATACTTGAAAGAGGAAAGGAAGATACCAGACAAGAGGGATAGGTTAAAACGTGGGCTAGATGGGAGCAGGCAGTGGGAGAGAGGTGGTGTTTGAGAAGGTGTGAGCGAATAGAGCCCACAGGGTAGGTTGAGGGTAGGATTTGGGGAGAGGGGAGGCAGGAGAGAAGAGGGAGAAGGAGAGGAGATGGTGGTCAGAGAGAGGAAAAAGAGAGATGGAAAAGTTCGTTAACATGCCATTTGGAAAGAAAAATGCCACATTTCAAAGGACGATAAACTTTTAAGAATTTATACAGTAAAAGCTGGGTGGAACAACTTTCATTTCTTGGTACCACTATATGTTATAGCAAGTTTGTTTCTCAGTACAGCACTGTGGCGAAACCTATAACCAATCTGACTCAAAAAATATGCCAAGAAATTGATATGCAATACCAAAAGACAGCGCTAAAAATTAATCTATATTCAACCACTATATAGCAAGTTTGTTTCTCAGTACAGCACTGTGGCGAAACCTATAACCAATCTGACTCAAAAAATATGCCAAGAAATTGATATGATATGCATTTAATGCACTTCTTTCTTTTAAAGTTTTTTGTTTTAATACATTTTTTCTATCTAATTTGAGGGTTCTCTTAAAGGCTTTTTCCAATGTCTTTTGTGGATATTCCTTGGTTTTGAAGTCATTCAGCATTTTATTAACATGGTTAATAAAATCTGATTCTTTACTACAGTTTCTGCGGAGTCTCACCAGTTGGCCATAGGGAATATGTTCTACCCATGGTCTATGGTGACCACTCCTATAATGCAGATAACTGCAAGAATCTGTAGGTTTACAATAATTTTTGGATACAATCCTATTTTCCTCAATTTGGAGAGTTACATCAAGGAAGCTCACCATAGTGGAATTAATTGTGTGGGTGAATTTTAAATTAAAAGTGTTAGTGTTCAAGCTGTGGATAAAATCATAAACCGTGTTATCATGACCCCTCCATATCACCAGCAGGTCATCGATAAAGCGTTTATAGAGCACCAGATTCGCCCCATAGGGGGCACTCCATACGTATACGTATAAATAGTACCAAAAAAAAAACCCCCAAACCTAATTGATTGTTCCACCTGGTTGGGGGAGGTATAAAAAAGAGGAAGAAATCTAACAACACTCACTTGCTTTGAAAAAGTCTTTGGTAAAAGACGAAACGCGTAAGCAGAGAGAAGGAATTGCACTCGGAGAATACTACACACAAAATACGTTTGGCAGGATTCAATTACCTAAAAGGTCATTTTCCGGACTATAACAAGGATTGGTGGAGAGAAAAAGAAGGTGAAAAAACGATTGGAAGCAATACCCAGGGTTGGCCACCCGTGGGTTAACCTCCACTTGCGGCACGCCTCATTTACAGCATCAAAGGGCTTAACATCAAGCCGATACCCTATCCACTGACAGTCCGAGGAATCCAAAACAAAGAGAGCGGAGATCTGGTATGACAATAATAATTTTTGTATGTAAGCACACATTTGAAACAATTGGAGTGTGAGTCGGCATAGTCTACCTTATATTCATTAATTGATTGACTGTATACAAACCTTAAAAGGATTGGAAGCGGGACCCAATTACCTGTAGCTGCATTAATGTGTAGCACTAGATAATAGGTCCAACGCGGACACCAGCAAAGAATCTCTATAGGCTTGACATCACTTCAACTCACCTGTATAAATCAAGTAACTCCTGTGTCATTGAAAGCAGGAACTGAATGTTCTTTGTATATGATTTGGAACTCACTCAATTATAGGTGCCTGTTTCATTGTCGTTTCTGGAATTCTCCTAATCCTAGATTATTACATCACTCATAGAGACTTGTAGGTATAAAGAATCAGTTACCAACATTAAAGCCATTTAAAGTATATAATTCTCCTGTGCAAATTTCTTGAACAAATTTTATTTGATGATTTTATATTTTATGGTATTTTGATACAATAAATTGCAAATATATATTATATAGCCAGTGTCCAGTGACTCAATACAGCCATCTTTCTTTGCTGTATAGGGAATATAGATACATTTTTAGCGCTGTCTTTTGGTATTGTTTATCTTTTTAATATTTTTTGAGAGTTCGCTCCCCTTAAATATATAAGGGAGGACGCACTTCCTCCCTGGACGGCAGCTTTATATTTATATTAATAATTAGCGCCCGAAAATAAGGTTATTGTTTAAAGAAATTGATATGAGCAACAGAGTGTAAGAAAGCCTTTACCTCTCTAAAGCATGCTCTATCCACTTCCCCAGTATTGGCTGCCCCTGACTTCCAAAACAGTTCCTGGTGCACACTGATGCCTCCAGGTGTAGGTTAGGTACAGTGTTGAGTCAAGTTGGAGAAGATGGGTAAGAACATCCAGTGGTCTACCTTTCCCGCAAACTGCTTGATTGGGAAATGGCATTTGCCACCATTGAGAAGGAATGCCTAGCAATTGTGAGGGCACTTAAAAAACTGCAGCACTATCTTTAAGGACGTGAATTAACAGTCAACCTTAATCACAATCCACTCCGCTGGCTTCAACGTAGTTCAGGGGAGAAAGGCAGACTGTTATGATTGAGCTTAGCATTAATAGGTTTTAACTTCACTATCTGCCATAGGAAAGGTAACAAACATGCTAACACAGATAGTTTGTCTCGACAGGAGGAACAGAAGCCTACGCCAAAGAACTCACCCGGCTGGGATTTTTGGGCCGACTCAAAGTAATCCCTTTCAACCTTGATTTAAAATGGGGGGAGGAAATGTGGCGGGATGTAACCATCCTGGGCCCAGAAAACGCTTACTGTTAACATGGAGGGATTATTATTAACAGAATCATAAAATAATATGTAATGTTATTGAATTGTTAAAACTATGTTCTTTAAATATTGCCATGAAGTTTTTTAAGTTATGAAGACTCCTGAAAACATATGCCTATGTATATCTGTATATAGGCATTTTTCTTGGACCAACAAATGTTTAAAACAGGGAAGTGGGGAAGGGCCTGATCCAGAACTATGGCCGCTGCCGTAGTTACGGCGGCCGTATGCGTAAGATCGGCAATTTTGCCGATCTGTGCATGCGTCGGGCAGATGTTCCCTGGCGTAGTTATGGTTTTTGTTTAAGCTGGATTGGGCGTCCGTAACTACAGCGTAGTTACAGTTGAGGGGGCGTTCCTCAGTTCAGCAGTTACGGAAGGTTGGCGGGGGAGGCAGGGTAATTAGGAAGGGAGGGCAGAGTTAGATAGTTATGAGCATGTGTCCGGTGTAATTACACTCTGTTATGCTGGCTGAAGTTAGGGTAGCCTTCAGCCGGCGTAACAGGGGAAGTGTCGGGGGGAGTGCATGCCGATACACTGTGCGTTAGTATGCACAGCGCATTGGTGTAGGTCTGGATCAAGCCCGAAGTGTCTATGCTAAGCTCCACCTCTTTCAGTCCTGTGATTGGAAGGGTTGCTAAGGCAGTATTGCTAGGTGATAAGAGGGCTGGGGAAATAATTGCTATGTGTTAGTGAGTTTGTTAATGAAAAGTAATTGTAAAAAGTGAGCAGAAGGAGAGGAGAAAAAGCTCCATTCAGTAGCGTAAGTTATCTGGCAGGTTGCCAGAATATTTCGGAGAGATTGAGGCTGTATTGACAGGAAACTCAGTGTCTCCAAGGAGGGTGACACAGATCTTTGGATGGTGATATATATTAATAAGTGAAAGAGTTACAGATACTGACAGCTTCAGCAGTTTATAACTTAGAAACATTGACAGAAAGTGTTAGATGAGTCTGTTCAATTCAGTTTACATTAAGAGGCCTAATGAAAATGTTTTTCTTTTGACAAGTAAACTTGTCTTGCACAAGTGAGGATTAACTGTGCGCAAGTAACTAGTACTAATACTGGAGTTATTTGTCCATCAGTCAATGCAAGTTTTGTAACTACTGTGTCATTCTATTCAATAAAAATTGCATCGATTTTGTTTCAAAATCTCTCTATATCTTTGTGAAACAGAACCACAATTATCAGGATCCTAAAGGAATAGTAAACCTGACAGAGGCCCTGTAAATTTTATCTGTACTGGACCCCATGATTTATGATAGCAGCTCTGGATATCACTGCTAGTACAAGAGGACAACATAGGAGGATTTATTGAGAAAACGTTATCAACGTATGAGAGTGAAAAGTGTAAAAAATAAAAAATTGCAACATATGCAGCACTGAATTAGTGATCAGAAAAAGAGACTGGATCAAGGAACTGAACTTATGTGATAAAATAAGAGGTGATAAATAAAGCTCAAACAACCCTGTACAACCCTGACTCTATTGAATGCCCCATATTATGAAAACTACATTGTCCATTTACCCAATCCAATCAAATTTGACCAATTCTTTATAATTATTATTTCTTTTTTTTATCATTATCTTCATTTTTCTTAATAACTAAATATGCTTAATGCATTGCAAGGTATTGCTATATAAAATTATTATGTTATGAGTAGAAGAAAGAAGAAAAAGAAGAAGTAAGAGAAGAAGAGTTTTGTAAAAGTTGAAAATTCATGGGCTATAGGCATCAAGTTGAGATTTGAAGACTTGTATATAAACGTGAGTAAACATATATAAGGGAGGGGTGTGGGTCCCCGTAGCAAAAAACCCTATTTCGAAAGGGTTGATCGCTCCCAGCCAGTTATGAACTGGTTAGATATCGATTGCTTATGCCTCGATGAGGCATAGCAATCAATCACCAGAGCACTGAACAGAGTGCTCCGATAGCTGTTTCCCCCAACCCGCTCCCTAACCCAAATCCTAAATCTCCCCCCCCCCCACAGCCTAACCCTAAGCCTCCCTGCAGCCTAACCCCAAGTGGGGGCCTAACTCTAAGTCCCCCCCGGACACAGCCTAACCCTAAGTCCCCGGTGGTGGCGCTTCCAAAAAAGAATGGGTAAGTATGTGAATTGCATAGTCACTCATTCATTAAAAAAAAATTCTGAAAGGGCTTTTATTCGAAATAGGGACAGCTGAAAAGCAACTTTTGGCTGTCCCTAATTCACAATGCAAGCCCTCACAACTCGCTAGGATGGGGGTTGATTTGCAGATGGTTCGCCTAGAAGATAACTGAATGTTTTATGTGTACAGGAAGACAATAAGTGTTTTAGGCATCTGTGAGAAAGAAGGTGCTTTGTTAGCTAAATGATAAGTTATTATTCCAATTAACTTGTATGACAACAGTATGATATATTTTTTTTATAATAACAGGATATTCAAAATACCCTAATATGGGCCTTAGATTACGTTGTGTTTCACTTTTTTTTTTTAGCTGTAGTAGTTATGTGTAATCAAGATAGACAATTCTGCAAATCATAGAACACAATGTAGATTAGGTTTTCTCCTAAATGTCTAATGATCGGAGTGCTATAAAAATGTAATCTTAACTGTAATAAAGTAGAACAAGTTCTTTGACTTAATAAGCCTGTGTCTGTCATTATGTTCTCTGGTACCGTATTGATGATAACTCTATGTTACTGCTGATTAAACTTGGATCCACGGATCTGCCTGAGCTGGTAGAGTCCACATTTTCTGGAGGTCCTACCAGAGATTAGCAGGATAACAGGAGGCCACGGACACCTTCCAAAGACCACCTTGGACAAAGACACATAAAACCGCGGTGAGTAGTTTTCTGCTCTGTTTCTGTGTTCTGGGTAAAACTCTGGTTGTTTCGTGACTCTTCATGCCTCGCTAATCTGAAGCCTCACATAGACTGATAAAGGTATATTTTTGGATCATTCCTTGATATGTAACAACTTTGTGATAACCTTATGTATGAATAAATTTTGCATTTCCTCTGAAACTCTATTTTCATAACATATCTTTATAGACAGAACTGAATGATATTGATTTCCACTGAAACTCTGTCTTCATAACGTACCTTGATAGATAAAACTGATATTGACTCTGTTATTGTGTATGTCATAAGGTTATTTTGACAATGAGTAACAATAATGGAAAGGAAATGAATGCTGAATCTTCTCCCACTGAAATAAGGGAATTTATCTATGGGGAAGACTGATAAAAGGAATGTCTAAACTGTTCATCAAGTATGGTTGTCCAGCACGTGGTACTTTGGATTCGATAGTACCACAACATATGTCCACTTATATAAAGAAAAACTGTTTACAAGAAAGAAGTGAAATTTGTCTTGAAACTGCAGAAATAATGTTGTTGGAAAAAGAAAGTGATGATGTATTATTGTGGCATTAGTGATGTAGAAAAAGAAAGATGATGTTAGATTGCCCATGGTGCCGATGCAGACAGTGTGGGAGGTGTAATTCTCCGGATGAGATGGTTTGTGTGAAAATGGAATGTAGAAGAGGATGGGATTCAGAATGTTAGACTTGTGTGGCTAGTTCAGTAAGAAATACTAGTAGTTGTGAATAGATTGCAAAAGAGTTGAAACAGACAGGATTAAAAGTAATTATATGTATTTTTGTTTAGAAAAAATGTTTTTGTTTTGTTGTTGTTTCCAGATAACTTTAAGTCTCAAATTTTAAATGAGAATAGCAATTACTAGCTGTCCGCTAAAAGCCAGGAGCAGTAGCTGGCAGTGGGTGTCATGTCTGCAAATCTCTCTCATAGAAGTGATTTGCAGACATGACACCCACTGCCACCCCCCTCCTCTCACTGTGCAGATAAGAGTGTTGTGAGCAAGGAAGAGTGATCCTGTGAAAGAATAAATTAAGGGGAATATTTTTTATTTGGATTACACTGTTAAATTATTATTATTCTGTGATGATTTAAATCTTATTGGAAAACTGTTTTTTTTCTTTTTTCTTTTTGTGTTTTTGTTTTTTAAACTGAACTTTGCTTTTTAAAGTGAACATCATTTTAAGGTTCTGACAAAAAAGAGATATTGTTTTGCTGGTATACAGTCCACTCTGAAAGATCAACATACTTATAGCTAATGCAAGTTGGTTATGAATAATGATGATTCTTGCGGTTTGCTCTGGTAGGCAGACAGGTTGTATGCTCTGGTGTGAATTGTTGATTGTTGATGCATATGATGAGCATGTAAAAAGAGTAAGAGACCTGCCTCTTTTATCTAACAAAGAGGAGTATTACTTGTTGATTTTGAAAATAAAACTTAGAAAACCAAAGTCTAATAAGGTGTTTATTTGTTTTTGCAGAATGCAAGGTGCATGTTTTAGTGTTGTATTTCAATGAAATTAGAAGTTTTGAGAAACTTGAGCAGCGATAATTCTAACGACCAAGGGCCGTATTCACAGATTCGTTTTTGTGGGGAGTTCCGTGCGTATTTTTAGGTTCGGAGAAAATGCGCATGCGTAGTAACTTTACGCTATTTACGTATGGAAGTGTGTTAGGCACGTACTTGTGAATCGCAATCGGGGACATACGTATGGAGGGGCGTGGTTGAAATCTGTACGTACAAAGTTACGTGACAATGGGTGGGGGGAAAGGCATTAAAATGACCATTTGAGGGCGCTGTTAGCTAAGTAAGTATTATACGCACGTAAACGCAGCTGCAGAGATAAGGGTGCTCTATGGTGGGGGAAGTCACCGAAAACCCATCCATGTGAGGGGAGTGTCATGGATGTTGGCTCGCAACGTACGTGCGAATAATTGTGTACCTATACCTATGAAACAGTGTTTTGGCTGTTTTCTTACAGTCAGTCTTTGGTTGTGTATTTTTAAGACTAGGGGAGAATATCAGCTGTGTGGACTAACAATGCTGATTGCTTTCTTTTAGGTCATCTCTATGTTGTATTTTTATTTTATTCAGAATACAGTTTAAGTTTTCTTGTGGCTTAAACGATTTGGTTTATACTAAACACAGTGCTGACTGTTTTACAAAGAGTTGATGCTCCCTATGACTTACTTTTTTTAAATCCTGTTTTGTTAAGGGAAATGCCACAGGAGTTTTAACATAAAAAACATGAAAAGCCTTTTAATGGTCTTGTAAATTTTTGTTAAGACTGGATGTCTTTGAAAATGACCCCACTATATGACATACTAAAGGGTGATGTCAGGCAAGGTCCTGTAGAAATGACACCTGAAGCTGTGAAACAAGAATAAGAATAATAACAAGATATTATTAAAGCACCTGCATTGGCGCTGCCCAATAAACATTTTTCATTTTAACTTATTCTGTTCTAAAAACACATAGGATCATTCACAAGGGGTACTGACTCAGCAACATGAGGGTAAGCAAAGACCTGTAGCTTACTATTCAATGCAGTTGGACCCTGTAATCAGGGCAGCACAAACCTGTGCCAAGGCAATAGCAGCAGCTGCCATTCTGAATGAAAGAGCAGCATCCACTGTACTTGGCAACCCATTGGTAGTACAAGTATCACATGCTGTAACAGAGATTTTAAAGCAATCCCAGACAAAGCATCTGTCAGTAGCATGATTGACCAAATATGAAGTTACTCTATTGACACCCTCTAATGTAATGATCCAGAGATGTTCAGTATTGAACCCAACTACATTGCTACCGATGGGTTCAAAAGAGGGGAGAGTAAAGGAAAATAAATCTGATTTTGAGGAACACACAGAGGAACAAGACACATACGCAGGGAGTAAATACACACACTTTTTCCAGTTTTGATGATTGTTCTGAATTAATGAGGCTTGAGCTTGCCGTAGACATGACACTTTATGTTGATGGTTCTAGATATTACACTGATGGTACCTCATACAGGCTAAGCAGGTACCACAGACACAAAAACAGTTGTTGCAGATTCTCTACCCCCTGAATGTCAGCACAGGAAGCTTCAGCATGTATCTATGCTGAGGGAAAAACTGTGAATATATACACTGATTCCAGATATGCTTGGCATAGCCCATGATTATGGCCTGATCTGGAAAAATATAGGTGTTGTAGGCTCATCAGGACAACCAATCAGACATACAGATCACATTAAGTCACTTTTGCTGCTTTTCAGATTGCCACCCAAGCTAGGAGGTGATCAAGGTAAAAGCACACGTTAGAGAGGAAACCAGGGAAGCCCTAGGCAATGCCTTAGCTGATGCTGCTGTAAGACAGGCCGCATTAAAGCCAATTCCTCCCTGATACTTATGAGTGTGTACCTCACAGAGGTAATCCCAAATGTGCCGGACACTAAGACTTTAGCTAAATTGCAAAGACAAGTCTCAGATGCTGAAAAGGCAGCCTGGTAGAGACAGGGAGCTGAAAAACAAGGTAACCTATGGTGCGTAAAGGACACGTACTGTCAGTCTAAGATGTATTTGGGGAAGGATGCTATGGTTCAAATGTTGTGACAGGCCTGGATCGCCAAGGGTTTGCTACAGCAGCCCAGAATTTTGTAGCAAAATTTACCAAGAATGTCTGGATATGATTGGTTCCTAGTGTGCACAAACTTGTTGAGCCGATGTCCAGAGGTTTGGCCCTGTAAGGTGACAAATGCAAAAACCAGTGATAAAAGGATATCACGAGACGTTGTGTGCAGTTATGGCATGCCAGAAGTCATAGAAAGTGACAGAGGGACACATTTTACAGGACAGCTAATGAAGGACAGCTATTTGAAGATGTATTGCATCTGCATTACACACCCCATATCATCCACAATGTAGTGGAAGGGTTGAGAGATTGAATGGAAACATAAAATTAAAGTTACAAAAAGTCACAGCCGAAACGTGGAAAAAACTGGCTATACTGCCTTCCCCTGGTGTTACACTCAATCAGAAATACCCCAGGGAAACAGGGAAATATAAGTTGACCCCTAGTGAGATTTTGTTTGGGGGCCCATACAACCTAGAATGTTATTTCCACAGCAAATGCAACACCATCATGGTGACTTAACTGCTCATATGATACAACTTCAGAAGCAATTGACTAACATCCTTCTCTATTCCAGGTTCTAGCACTGACTACAGTACTCACAAACTTCAGCCTGGAGACTGGGTGGTGATCAGGGCCGGCAACAGAAATCTTGGGGCCCGTCACACTCAATTTTTTTCGGGCCCCACCCACAACCGTAAGAACATTTGTACTGGAAAACATCTTTGTTAGCAGGAGCATTCATTTTTATGCACCTGCTACCAAAGATACTGTCTGATACGAACAGTGTCGTTTCTAGACCTAGCAGAGGCCAGAGCAAAAAAAATTCTGCCCCCCCCCCTTGCAAAAAAAAGGTTTGCATGCAGCCTTCTATATGCCCAGCCTCCTCAATCATGTCTTCCAGCCGACCCCAGTATCCCCATCATGTCTCTGAAGCCCTACCCCGAGTATCCCCATCATGTGTTTCAAGTCTCCCAGTAGCCCCACCATGTCTCTGCAGCCCCCCAGTATTCCCATCATGTCTCTGCATCATGTCTCCCCTACCCCGAGTATCCCCATCATGTGTTTCAAGTCTCCCAGTAGCCCCACCATGTCTCTGCAGCCCCCCAGTATTCCCATCCCATCTCTGCAGCCCCACAGTATCCCCATCATATCTCTTAAGCCCCTCTAATATCTCCATCATGTCTCTGAAGCCCCTCCAGTATCCTCATCATGTCTCAAGCCTCCCAGCATTCCCATCATGTCTCTGCAGCCCCTCCCCCCATATTCCTCATCATGTTTCTCCAGGCTCTCCCCTTTTTACTTACCTTTGTGTCTTTCATTTCTTCCTCCTCTGCGGCGCTCTTCCTACTTCATGTGTTTACAGGAAATTCCTGTATGAGCTGCTGCAGCTGTTACATAGAGCTATCCAACATGGCGCTGGGATGCCCCACATCCCCAAGTGGAGCGGGTTGCGCCGGCCCTAAATAGATAGTTAAAGTATGAGTACAGTGGCCCTGTGGTGTGTGAACTTTAGTGCACAGAGTTGGTGCCACTTAGTGAGGAGTGGAACCGAACGGAGGAATCCCCACACCTTCACAGTGTCACACACACTACACAGTGTCACACACACAGATACATTAATACAGTGTCACACACAAACTACACAGTGTCACACACACACTACACAGTGTCACACACACACTACACAGTGTCACACACACACTACACAGTGTCACACACACACTACACAGTGTCACACACACACTACACAGTGTCACACACACACTACACAGTGTCACACACACACTACACAGTGTCACACACACACTACACAGTGTCACACACACACTACACAGTGTCACACACACACTACACAGTGTCACACACACACTACACAGTGTCACACACACACTACACAGTGTCACACACACA
>WWET01002224.1:121247-131924 GCA_011038615.1 Limnodynastes dumerilii
GCAGGAATTAGTTATGGAGCAGCAGTGCAGGGATCTTGAGACTAAATATCTGGAAACTGGTCTAGAGGAGGACAGGCATGCCTGGCGTCTAGTACAGAAGCAGTGGCTAGATCATCTATTTGACAAATCTAAAAGATCTTTGCTTTTTGCCAGGCACTCCCTGTACACCCAAGCCGATGCGGGAAGTAGTTACATGGCTTGCTTGGCTAGGGAGGTGGTGGATGGTAGGACTATACCAGCGGTTAATGATTTCAATGGAAATACTTGTGTGTTGGGTTCAGAAATTGCTGAGGTATTTCTCCAATATTATCATGATTTATATGTCTCTGAGCAATTGACTATATATTTAGATCGTATTACTCTGCCCACTCTCCCACAGGAGTCTGCTGATTTTTTAGATGAACCTCTTACAGAGGCGGAAATAGAGGCAGCCATTAAGTCTTCCCCCTCTCATAAGGCCCCGGGAATAGATGGAATCCCCATTGAGGTTTATAAAAGGTTCCATGAATTCTTTGTCCCCCTGCTTCTTAAGCAATTTAATAATTTTTTGGAGGGTGGTGCTCTTCCTCCCTCTATGTCTGAGGCCCTCATTGTAACCATCCTTAAGCCTAATAAGAATCCCCTGCAGCCGGAATCTTACCGACCCATTTCCCTTCGCTCTACGGATGTTAAAATTTTGGCCAAGATATTCTTGTCAGTCCGACTCAATACAGTCATTGCTCAAATAGTGCATCCGGACCAGACTGGCTTCATGCTGGGGAAGTCCACAACCACCAACTTGAGGCGGCTTTTTAGCCATATACAGCTGTCTAGAACGGCGGAGCCGAGGGTTGCGGTGGCGTCCTTGGATGCTGCCAAGGCCTTTGACTCCGTGGAGTGGACATATCTTTGGGAGGTCTTGGGGCGGTTTGGTTTTGGGATCAAGTTTGTTAATTGGGTTAAGCTGTTGTACTCTGCTCCTGCGGCGAGGGTGAGCGTGAACGGGCATACTACTAACCCTTTTCTACTTGGTAGAGGCACAAGGCAGGGCTGCCCGTTGTCTCCGGCACTGTTCGCCATAGCAATAGAGCCTCTGGCATGTTTGATTAGGATGCATCCCCTGATACTGGGTTTGCCGGCAGGTGATCGCCCTGATACCATTGCTCTATATGCAGACGATATCCTTCTTTTTCTGGCGGGGATTCAATGGGTAGTCTTCTCCAAACAGTCGATACCTTTGGTGTTTATTCTGGCCTAAAAATCAATTGGAATAAATCTAGTCTCTTCCCCTTAGATGCTCAGCTGACCCATCAGTCACTACCTGGGTGTCCCCTTCAATGGACTAATAGTTTTAAATATTTGGGAATAATAGTGACTCCTAATGCCTCTGAGTATGTGTCTCATAACCTTGACCCTATAACCACCCTCTTTAAGACAAAGGCACATGTGTGGAAAAAACTTCCGTTGTCGGTGACGGGCAGAATAAACTTGATAAAAATGGTAATTCAGCCCAAATATCTGTATGCTCTGCAGCATTCCCCCGTATATGTCCCTAATAAGATATTTGCCTCCATTAATAGCCTTCTCTCCTCCTTTATCTGGGCAGCCCCGAAACCTAAAATAAAAATTTCTACCCTTTCCCATTCTAAAAATATGAGTGGGCTTGCGCTTCATAATTTTAGAATATATTATGTTGCGGCGCAGCTGGTGCATTTGAGGGAGTGGCTGGCCCCGGTGGAGACTATTGGATTGGTGCACTTGCTGATACGCTTTGCTTGGCCCTACTATGCCCCTCAGCAGGCTCTGTTTGCCAGTGCTATTTCCTCAAAAATGCTTCCCATTGTTAGGCAGTCAGTGGAGGTTTGGAGGTTTACCCATCGCTTGCTTAAAGGAGACAGAGTTGATCCGGACACCCCACTGTGGTTTAACAAATATTTTACGACAAATTAACGTCCCTTAGTGTCCACAGTTTGTGGTCTCGTTCCGCTCTCCAATCTGTTGGGCAGGTGTACAACCAGGGGCAGCTAAAGACATTCGATCAGATCCGTCAGGAATTTAACTTCCCTTGCAATTCGCTTTTTGCATACCTGCAGCTACGACACGCTTTGATAGCCCAGAGCCGGGCCTCACCTGTTAATATAGAGAAGTCACCAGCGAAAATTTTCCTTCATCTGGTTTGCATCTGACTCCTGCTGGTTAATGACACCGTTAAACATGAGAGATACTTATATACGCAGCGTCAGGCTATGCATAAATACCTTAAGATCTGGGCTAGATGGTACAACTCTAGATACTGCTGATGAGGGTCCCTGAGAAACTAAACTATTTATTTCTGCCTTTTTCCTATGAGAGCTTCAAAGGGTGTATGATGTCTTCTCACGTTGGTAGCTGTATCTAAATTGAAGAGTGTGAGCGCACTTTGTTAACCTCTGCAAATTTAACATGTGTGACTTTATTGAAATATGTTATTGTAATATGAGTACCCTTAAATTTTAGTTAGGGTGGAAATTGGGAGGGAGGAAGGGTTGTGGGATTGTTATTACATGTTTATATGTATGTTGAGCTATGGTTAGCTCATTTGTTTTATGTTTTATTGTATGTTACTGTCTTGTGTCTATGTGTTTAAAAATTCTATAAAAACTACTCAATTTAAAAAAACAAGGGAGATAGAAGTTTTTCTTTCTCTCGCTGTCGACGTCTGCTCCCGGTTCCACTTCGGACATCCAATCCTCAGTCCCAAATACCATGGATGCATATAGCACCAATCAGGAGGCAGTAAGGAAAAAGAATGGGAAACAAAAACCGCCAATGGCATAAAACCTTTATTAAACGAAAAACATAAGTAATTGGGAGATATACTCGATGTCACACCTCGCGGCAAAGGCCGCATTACTTACCCGACCAGAAGACTGCTCACCACGGTCCTCTCCCTCCGGGCTGTCAGACGGTCACAGCAGCGAGGTCCTCGGCGTTCTCCGGCGTCCTCGTGCAGCGCTGGACGCCGCCATCTTGGGGAAGTGTCACGTGACTCCCCGCGGCCAATCCTGAAGCAGGCCCGGAGAGCATGTGACGGAGGAGCCAATCAGCTGCAGGGGCGGTCTATTTAAACCCCTGTCAGCTGAAGCTTAGTGCCAGATCTTCGTGACCACAAATCTAGAAGCCTGGTTCCTGCTCTGTAGCTG
This sequence comes from Limnodynastes dumerilii, assembly GCA_011038615.1. Lineage (NCBI taxonomy): Eukaryota > Metazoa > Chordata > Amphibia > Anura > Limnodynastidae > Limnodynastes > Limnodynastes dumerilii. The sequence continues at coordinate 124,409 of WWET01002224.1, forward strand.
ATTCCTGTCTGCTCTACAAGCCTGCAATCTCCATTGCTTCAAAGCTGCATTTAACCCTCGCTGTTACTACAGCTCATCCCAAGCTTCCAAGCTACAAGCTTGCAGTCTCCATTGCTTCAAAGCTGCATTTAACCCTCGCTGTTACTGCGATCATATGCAGGACATTTTTATACATAGGGAATTCGGGGAAAAATTTACAAATTTTATTAAATTCATATATTCGGAGCCAAGTACAAATTTATTGATTAATGGCTGTAAAAGCCCTCCAGTAGGGATGACGAGGGGCACTAGACAGGGTTGCCCCCTGTCCCCCCTGCTCTTTAACCTAGCATTGGACCCCTTGTTGCGTTGGCTTCAGGCAGATCCGGCGTTTCATGGTATTAATATTGGATGCCGGTCCGTTAAGATCACTGTGTTTGCAGATGATCTTTTGCTCTATATCTCAAATCCTGGATTATCTCTACCACGGATTTTTGAAATTATAGAGGACTTCGGAGATCTGTCGGGCTTTACTATTAATCAGTCCAAATCAATGGCGCTGTGGCTGGGGCCGGTGGATCGTCCATCATGGCATGCGAAATTTAGGGTGAAATGGGTAACTCACTCCTTGACTTATCTGGGTCTCACTATCTCTAAAAACATCCATTCCCTATATCGGGATAACCTGGGGAGGGTAATTTCGGAAGCTTGTGAGTCTATGGAAAAATGGGTTAATCTTCCGTTGTCATACTCAGGGAGGGCTAGCCTAATAAAAATGATGATTTTCCCCAAGATTTTATATCCCTTGCAAATGTTACCTGTGGTGTTGTCCAGTGAGGATGAACGATTGCTCAATAAGGCATTTAGAAAATTTATATGGCAAGGCAAGCGATCTAGAATTGCGTTGAACAAATTACAACAACATTGCAATAATGGGGGTATCAATTTCCCCAATTTAAAATTCTATAGCTATGCCAGTAATCTGCGGTTTATCCGTGATTGGATCAATGATACATCCTATTACGCAAACCCTCCCCTGGAGCAGTCGTTTGTCCCGGATTTCTCTTTGGTCTCTTTCCTACATTGTAACCATTCGGTTCTAACTCAAGAGATCAAGGAGAATCCAATCCTTATGTCGGCCTGGACAACTTGGAAGGGGGTCCGGAAACGAAAGGGTTTAAATAGCCAACACTCACTTTTTTTACCCCTCTTAAGGAATCCTGAGTTTCAAGATGGTAAAGCACACTACCCCTTCAACCAATGGGTTAGGAAAAGGATTACCTCGGTCAGAGATCTAACTTTCCCCCATCTCAAAACTATACTTTCAGTAGCCCAATTAAAAGAAAATTTAGGAATACCCCCCCACACACAAGTTTGCTATGCACCAAGCTCTCCATTATACCAGAGGGGTCATTAGGGGACTAAAAGAGGAGGACTGGCGAAATGATATAGATAATATGTTAATAAACCCACCATCTGAGAGAGGTATTATTTCCACACATTATCGGGTCCTCCGGGACACTTTAGATCATACCAAAATACGTACTGGATTAGCCTACTGGTTGACCATCTTCCCAAATCTCACTATGGACCATCTCCTTGAGTCAATAACATATTCCAACAAAGTATTTTGGTATGATCTAAAGTAGATGGTCCATAGTGAGATTTGGGAAGATGGTCAACCAGTAGGCTAATCCAGTACGTATTTTGGTATGATCTAAAGTGTCCCGGAGGACCCGATAATGTGTGGAAATAATACCTCTCTCAGATGGTGGGTTTATTAGTATCCTATCTATATCATTTCGCCAATCCTCCTCTTTTAGACCCCTAATAACCCCTCTCGTATAATGGAGAGCTTGGTGCATAGCAAACTCGTGTGTGGGGGGTATTCCTAAATTGTCTTTTAATTGGGATACTGAAAGCATAGTTTTGAGATGGGGGAAAGTTAGATCTCTAACTGACGTAATCTTTTTCCTAACCCATTGGTTGAAGGGGTAGTGTGCTTTACCATCTTGAAACTCAGGATTCCTTAAGAGGGGTAAAAAAAGTGAGTGTTGGCTATTTAAACCCTTTCGTTTCCGGACCCCCTTCCAAGTTGTCCAGGCCGACATAAGGATTGGATTCTCCTTGATCTCTTGAGTTAGAACCGAATGGTTACAATGTAGGAAAGAGACCAAAGAGAAATCCGGGACAAACGACTGCTCCAGGGGAGGGTTTGCGTAATAGGATGTATCATTGATCCAATCACGGATAAACCGCAGATTACTGGCATAGCTATAGAATTTTAAATTGGGGAAATTGATACCCCCATTATTGCAATGTTGTTGTAATTTGATCAACGCAATTCTAGATCGCTTGCCTTGCCATATAAATTTTCTAAATGCCTTATTGAGCAATCGTTCATCCTCACTGGACAACACCACAGGTAACATTTGCAAGGGATATAAAATCTTGGGGAAAATCATCACATTTTTATTAGGCTAGCCCTCCCTGAGTATGACAACGGAAGATTAACCCATTTTTCCATAGACTCACAAGCTTCTGAAATTACCCTCCCCAGGTTATCCCGATATAGGGAATGGATGTTTTTAGAGATAGTGAGACCCAGATAAGTCAAGGAGTGAGTTACCCATTTCACCCTAAATTTCGCATGCCATGATGGACGATCCACCGGCCCCAGCCACAGCGCCATTGATTTGGACTGATTAATAGTAAAGCCCGACAGATCTCCGAAGTCCTCTATAATTTCAAAAATCCGTGGTAGAGATGATCCAGATCTTGAGATATACAGCAAAAGATCATCCGCAAACGCAGTGATCTTAACGGACCGGCATCCGATATTAATACCATGAAACGCCGGATCTGCCTGAAGCCAACGCAACAAGGGGTCCAATGCTAGGTTAAAGAGCAGGGGGGACAGGGGGCAACCCTGTCTAGTGCCCCTCGTCATCCCTACTGGAGGGCTTTTACAGCCATTAATCAATAAATTTGTACTTGGCTCCGAATATATGAATTTAATAAAATTTGTAAATTTTTCCCCGAATTCCCTATGTATAAAAATGTCCTGCATATGATCCCAGGATACCTGATCAAATGCTTTTTCCGCATCAAGACTTAACAGAAGTCCTGGGTCGTCTGAAGGAAAATTCCTTCTACACGAAATTATTGCCGCCAGCGCCGTTCGTACCGCCTTGACCGAATGCCTGCCATGGACAAATCCCAGCTGATGAGGGGTTAAAAGGTTAGGGAGGATAGCTTGCAACCTGTTTGCCATAATTTTAGCAAGCAGCTTAAAATCCTGGTTAAGAAGTGTGATAGGACGATAAGATGTTACCAAGTGCGCCGGTTTATTCGGTTTCAGTAAGATAATAGTGTGAGCTTTATTAAAGGAAGGGTAAGGTGGGTTTCCAACGTGAAGAGTGTTATACAGTTTAGTCAAGGAAGGCGTGAGTTCCTTTTTGAGAATTTTGGAGAACTTTGCTGAAAGGCCATCAGGCCCTGGAGACTTATTGTTATTTAGAGAAGCTATAGTTTTAGAGATTTCACTTTCCGTAATTGTTGAATTTAAGAATATTTGTTGCTCTGGGGATAGCTTTGGGAGATTTAATTTGTGAAAGAGTGCCTTCCTACGTTCTGGGTAATTAGGGGTAGCCGTGTAAAGTGAAGAATAATAATTATGAAACTCCGTTTGTATGTCTTTGAGGGAGGTATGTGTTTGATTACTGGAGGGATTAGTGATCTTAACAACATTATGCCTATTTCTTTGAACCTTTGCCAAATTTGCAAGAATCTTTCCCGGTTTATTCCCCCAGCGAAAAAACCACCATGATTTAACTTATGTAGAGGGAACCACAATTCATATTCATCAGGATAATGTATATATTCCTAATGTATAAATGGCAATAAAAACAGAAAATATAATCTGATTACATAAATAATCCTCCAAAATATTATATATAAATCTATACATAGATAAAATATATATATAATAAAAAATATAAAATTGTAAAATTGGATTATAAGAACATAAAATGTTAAAACAAATGCAAACAATCCAATTATGGTTCCCTCTACATAGATGGTTCCCTCTATGGTAGAGTAGCCTGTATGGCCACTCTACCATAAAAGCTTGATTGGTGGATTGCTGCAGAAATGGTTGTCCTTCTGGAAGGTTCTCCTCTCTCCACAGAGGAATGCTGTAGCTTAGACAGAGTGACCATTGGGTTCTTGATCACCTCCCAAACTAGGGCCCTTCCCCCCCTGATAGCTCAGTTTAGACAGCCGGTCAGCTCTAGGAAGAGTCCTGGTGGTTCCGAACTTCTTTCATTCACGGATGATGGAGGCCACTGGAGGCAGATATTTTTATGTATTCTTCCCCAGATTTGTGCCTCGAGACAATCCTGTCTCGGAGGTCTACAGACAATTCCTTTGACTTCATGCTTGATTTGTGCTCTGACATGCACTGTCAAGTGTGGGACCTTATATAGACAGGTGTGTACCTTTCCAAATCATGTCCAATTAACAAAATTTACCACAGGTGGACTCCAATTAAGCTGTAGGAACATCTCAAGGATGATCAGAGGAAACAGGATGCACCTGAGCTCAATTTTGAGCTTCATGGCAAAGGCTGTGAATACTTATGTACATGTCATTTCTTAGTTTTTGATTTTTAATAAATTTGCAAAAATATCCCAAAAACTTTTTAACGTTGTCATTATGGGTTATTGTGTGTAGAATTTTGAGGGAAAACATTTATTTATTCAATTTTGGAATAAGGCTATAACACAATAAAATGTGGAAAAAGTGAAGAGCTGTAAATACTTTCCGGATGCACTGTAAATACTATAAAAGACAAAGGCAACCTTAGTAAACACAATATACAATGCATTTTTGTTTACAGCGCTGTGCAGGAATAGTGTCTATATTGTGCTACAGATTGCTATTTTTATATCATAGACTAATAACTGGACAATCTCGCTCAGAAGTTTCTTGAAGAGAGCAGAATTCATGATTCCGGAAATTCTGACAGCAGTAGAGAAGTTCCAAACCATTACACTTCCACAAACTTATGTATCTGTTAGTAAGATGATCTTTTTGTGGAATGTTAATGTTATCTTTACACTAGATGTAACAGAACCAATAACTTCTAAAAATAAATTTGACTCATCAATTGATAAAATTAATTTTCAGCAAATAATCAGTGTTATCAAGGAGTAATCAGTGTGTTTTTATTGCAAACAAAAAATTAGCCTTTATATTCTTCTTCGTTTGCAATGTTTTTAAGCTTTTAATTAACCCCTGAATTCCATTTTGCCCAGTCTCTTTGTCACAGTGGATATATGATCAAAAGAGAATTTATTAATTGTCTATAATATTTAATAAGGAATGAAGCTAAGTTCATGAATAATATTAGCTTCAGCTGGTAGTTATTGCTTGATAATAATCAACAGCCTTCCAGAAGCCCCTATCTTGATGTTTTTGAACTGGAAAGGTCAGCGGCAGTGATAGCGCTAATGCCTGTATGACCGTCTATGATGCCTCAGATATCACAGGCAAAATAAAATTCTGCAGATTTTCTTTTCCCCTGCAATTCACAAATCCTTATGAGCCTATGAGTAATCACCTGCAGAGATAGAGACATGGAACTCTCCAGCTCTGCAGTCAGCGATGACTCATCCATACTGTGAGAAAGTTTTCCTCTCTAAGTTTGTCATGTGACTTCCCCAGCTCCCGGCCTAAATAAAACATCTCCTGCCAAGAGCTATATGTTTACTTTTTAATTACTATAACCTTTTTTTAATTTGCTAATTAAGGAGGCAGGGTGGTTAAAATAGCGAGTAGCATCGATGTATACTCATATAGACATATAGAACATACACTTAAACACACAAATATATATAAGTATAAAATACCTCTGCATCATCCCTTTGGTGATTAAAATAAATCATACTGTTCACCACAGCAACTCCCAAAACTGACATGAGGGCCAATTTGTGATCTGATACTTTGGACTTTTGCCAGATTACCACCTGTAACAAACAGAATTATTAATATTAGATAATTAAAGAAAAACTTAAAATACAAACACAATCTTGTGTGAAAAGAAATCTCTATTGATACTTTAGGTTCAGAGGGCCGGATTCAGAGCTCAGGGCGCATTGCATATGCACCCTGAATTTTCTGTTTTGTGCTACTGCGCATGCACAGTAATTTTCTAACGTCATCTACATTTCTTGTTGCAACATACTGCGCATGTGCAGTAGCACAAATCGGAAAACTCCAGGCACATATGCAATGCGCCCAGAGCTCTGACAGTGCTCCAACATATTTTGTTTGTTATCCTATTATGACATCAGTAAAGACTGTGCAAAGACAGTTCTAAACAATGTGCTAAAATGACCAGGATGGAACTTGTTAAGGCTGTGAGAGGGATGTGTGGGGCGCTGCTATACCTGCTTAAAAGTGCCCCAACCACAAGTTGTGGTATAAGACCAAGCAATACCAAAGAGGAAAGCAGATCCTTACACCACGTTTTTTTAGGTGCAAGTGTAGACATGTGCAATACCATGTTGAACTGCAATGGGAGGCAAAATTTAAATTGTGAATGCAGAATTAGAATTAAGAGGTGATGTTTCTTAGCTCAACTCTCAACTATTTAAGCTCTATGGACCGGATACAGAACCCCCCATGCTTTCCTTACATACGGGGAGTCTGTCCGTCCGACAGAGAGAAAGGAAAGCACTTTTCATGCGTAAGTGGTCTGACATTCGCAGGTCAGGATCCGGCCCTATCTGCAAAAGAAAGGAATCCAGTCTCTTCATTGACAACTCTAATTGAGCTGGATTACCAATTCAAACTGCAATTCAACTTGCAATTCTCCTGAATACCTTTATACTGTGTTCACACTGCTGCCCCGGCAAAAACCTGGATTTTTCAACCCAAGTTATCGCCGGGGGAAAACATAAGCCCAGCTCCTCAGACCCCATTCACACTGCTGCTTAGACCAGGGAAATACCCGGGTCAGGCCTGTTCACACTGAATACAGGTCTGCCCCGGTATATATATATATTATATAGGCCGGGGGAAAAGCCCAGCTCCTCAGACCCCATTCACACTGCTGCTTAGACCAGGGAAATACCCGGGTCAGGCCTGTTCACACTGAATACAATACAGCCGGGATTCTTCGGTTCTATGCTGTTAAACTATTGTATACCCCATTCTATTCTATAGTCTATACTATTTCATACCCTATTCTGTACAATAGAATAGGGTATAGAATAGTATAGACTATAGACTAGAATGGGGTATACAATACTACGCTACTCACCTCTCCTGCAAGTCCCGCGATGATCCTCTGGGTCCTCCCAGGACTTCATTCACGCGATGCCTGAATGAAGTCTTGCGCATACGCAGGACCTCCATTACGGCCGGACTTGCAGTCAGCCGCGTCGCAGGACAGGTAAGTTCTGTTTAATATTTTTTAAGTGTTTTTTTAATTAATTTATTGTTTTTATTTATTTAAGTGTTTTTTTTAAAG
>WWET01002224.1:186784-210591 GCA_011038615.1 Limnodynastes dumerilii
GATCCCAAGCAGCATGGATTCACTGGGGGAAGATCATGTCAAACAAATCTTATTGAATTTTTTGACTGGGTCAGTAAAGTATTAGATAAAGGGGGCGCTGTAGACATAGCTTATCTAGATTTTAGCAAGGCTTTTGACACTGTGCCACATCGACGACTGTTAAATAAGCTGGAAACTTTAGGGTTGGACTTAAAGCTAGTTGCATGGATACAATCTTGGTTACAGGATAGACAACAAAGGGTTGTAGTAAATGGAATCTCTTCTGGGGATGGTAAGGTAACCAGTGGAGTACCCCAGGGTTCTGTACTCGGACCAGTGCTATTTAATATATTTATTGGTTGATATTGCCTGTGGTATTAAGGGGAAAATATGCCTTTTTGCAGATGTCACCAAGCTATGTAACCGGGTAGACACGCCAGGTGGGGTACAGAAAATGAGGGATGATATAGGTAGACTTATAGTACCATAAGCAGCAGCATGCCAATGGTTAAGTGCATGCCACCGCATAACTTCCTAACCATGCTCGATACACTGATACTTAAAATACATGCCTCAACCATTAATAAATAAAACACTTGCCCCAATACCAAAAAACACTTGCACCGATACATAAAAAAATTAAACACTTGCCCCGATACCTAAATAAAAAAAACATTTTCCCCAATACACATAAAAAATTAAACACTTACCCAGATACATAAAAGAAAACATAAAATATATCCACAATCCACATATAAATAATATACTTGCCCCGATCCTTTAATAATTTATACTACAAGCACCAGCATGCCCTGGCACCCAGGGTCCGCTACTCCATGTAAATGCACTCAATATAAAAGTATACACTCAGTAGGGCTGGCCTTTTAATATTTTACAATGACCCCCCAAAAAACTGTAATAATATAAATAATAATAATATAAACAAAAATCCACTTACCTGCTCTGCTGGGGTCCAGTCTTCTAAGCTTTTAATCCGGGGGGAGATCTTGGCAAAATAAAAAACCCTTTTGAGACGTTGCTACACATGTCCTGCAAGCAGGACATCCTGGCGCTAATGACAATTCTACTGTCATTGGGGCATATTTATAACCTTGGCCACCATGGGAAATTACATTTGAAAAAAATCACATGATTTCCCACGGGGGTCAAGGTTATAAATATGCCCCAATGACTGGGATGAAAGGGGGGAGGGTAGGCAGCTTTATATAACTGCACACCACAGTATAGAGAGAGTGGTGATGTAAGCTGGATACACACTGGAGGGTTACATAATTATTGTGGCGATCCCAAGATAACCATCTGTGGAAATCTGTATAGGGTTATATACATTAATAATATATAAATCATATAAATCTACAGATGTAATATGCAGGCAGAAATACATTTCAATTTAAAATTACAAAGCCAGTATCTTGTTATAAATCTATGCATTTAGACAATAAACAATAGGCAGGCAAGACAGGCTAGACAAATGTTAATTAAGCAACTGGTCTCCTAGATCATGAGCAGTTTCACCAAATAGACATTAACAAATGCACCACAGTATTTGGGTACAGCGTACACAGTCATATGGTAAATAAATCAACATGAACATAATGACGTGTAAATACTTCCAGTGTATATATAATGTAAATAATGTATATTATTGTATATTATAATGTATATAATGTAAAATTACTCCAAACACAAAGAGGAAGGAGATAAAATGGGAGAAGAAAAAGATTAAATAAATGCCCTCCCTAATCTAATGTTTTATCTCCTTCCTCTGTCTATTTGAAGTCATTTTACATTATATACACTATTACAAAGTATTTACAAATGTAATTTCCTGTGTACCCATATTTGAGTGAGTCTATTACTATTGGTTTATCATTGACAGTATTTTATTACTTGTTCTATTATTTTGCTCTCTAACTTAATTTTTTTATTATATTTAAATATTAAAAGTAATTTTTTCCCTTTGGCTGCTAATATCTACTGTTTATTTTTGTTGGGAATAATTACAAAGTGACAATTTTTATTTATAGTGCAGTGTGCATCTATTAAAAAGGATTTTTTTTCCCGTTTATTTTGGACCATTATATTCCTCCTTTTCTCAACTCCTGATTGAATACTACTGCATAAACGTAGAGATACTTAATTTGAATTTTGGTAAACATTAGTATTTAAAAAAATGTTTTGCCTCCTGCCATAGTTACTAGGTAAACTTTAATTTTGTATATTATGTGTTTTCGTGGAATGGAGACAGTAAAACTGACATATCTTGGAATAACCTCTAGTGCATTTTTTAGGAATGTGATATCTGGTATTATGTTTCTTTTTATCTGTTATACGGAGGATACAGTGTATAGCTTGCCTAAATTAGAGAAGTAGGGCATCGCTTCTAGTATCTGGTGAATTTTCGGGAAATCTAGGTGATTTATATTTATATGTTTAGGCTTTGTTTGTTGAATTCACGTAGACTTCTTTTGGATTTCTCTTTGAAAAAAAGGGTTAAGTCGTTTTGTCACTGAGCAAGAGTAAACCAATAAAACTGAGTGTGAATCAGTTTTTGGAGTTTCAGCTGATGAAGAGTCATGGGGTGAGATCCACATGAGGTGTTGAGTGGTCTGCACAGTGAATAAGAGGTAACACTATTCAGATGCGTTCTGATAACGGGGACTGACCAAGGTAGAGTTAAAATCGGTTGTTGGGTACGCTGTGCAGTAGGAATTTTTGTATCATTGTTTTGGTAGTGAGTGTACGCTACTGTTAACGATTTGCCATAGCAGTTTAACGAATTTCACTATGGCAACGGACTACAAGACAGGGAGCTATCAGTCGGTTCCTCTGGGTATGGCAAGTGGACCATGCTCAGAGTGGACTGGAAATGCCGCAGAGTTCGGCTATGAATTTTATATTGAGGAAATGTGTGGATGCTGCAACAGAGTGTTGTAAAAGTGTATTTAAATAAAAATGATGACTGGTCAATATGTAAGGTTTGTCATAATAATGGCACTTTTACTGAAAACATCCTCAGAGATGGGGGAGATCTTATCACTACGCACGCAGATTGCGAGTGAGTAACAAAGAGTGGGTAAATTACAAAGTTGTTATTTGTGCTATCTTTCAATTGTGTTATTCAATCGTAATCTGCTAATAGACAAAGGTGATACTAAATTTTAATTCTAGAGACGTTGCATAAAAAAATAAATTAAACAAAAATGTTTGCAGTCGGTTCACAGGTTACGCTCCTAAGTTGCGTTTCCTCCAAGGCACACTGTTTCCAGTTTGTATTGCAAATGCATAAAAGTGTATACACATATTTTTCTTTCGAATTGCCATAATTTTAAGTATATTTGCTGTGTTAGCTGTAAAAGGTATATTACCAGAACTGCCACAGTTGGGAAATTTGTCCAAAGTGTGTTTGCATTGAATCAGGAATATTGTGTGGTTTATTAGTGCTTTTGAGAGCATGTTGCTTTTGCAGTATATTGTTGATTGCAATATATTGCTGTATTGCTTACGGTCTGGTATCAAGCCATAGAAAATGGTCGGTTGAGTGGTTAAGCCCGAGTCTAGCAGGACGCTTTGAAGTTGGATGGTCACTGGTTTGTGTTCGCATATCTTCTAGCGTGTGCAGCAAGTTGAGATGTACATCAGGTCTTGGGCCTGTTTTGCTGGTGTATTTAGTAATGGCCTACTGTTCAGGCATGGCTGTGCGCTGTTTGGTGAATGTGAGTTGATACGTACGCTACTTGTTCAAATGTTGGTGACTGGGTGTCTACATATAAGTAGAGAAGCTATTTGTATCTGACGTTGGTGACACGGTGTCCTGCGTCTTACCAACCAAAGTCAGGATCATTGAGATGTCCCCTGCAGTGACCAAAAGACCATGTGCAAAAGGTACTGTTGGCATGTCAGTTTATACTGCCTTGTTTATTATGAATATAAAGTATGGTGTTATTGGCATGAAATGATGTAAAGACTGGATTAAAATAACCAGTAAATGTAATAGAAAATTTCCCCTTGTTAGGCAGCTTTGATGAAGAAATTTTAAGGGATGTAGAATTACAAATTTATAAGGTTAATTCGTGGAGAAATGCGAAACATATACAAATTATCTTTCTTTATGGTAAAATGAAGGTAAAATTTGTAGTGAAAAAGCTGCAACAGTTAACAGCATGATAAACAAAAGTAGAGTAGAATTATAAGCATAAGGTTACACATATAATTGACATTGTCACAAAACACAGGACATACCACATGAAGAGAAACCAGTCAACGGCTCTTTCAGGCATGCTCGTTCTCTGCCTCCAGGGAGGTGCCACTCTCAGTAGTGGCAGCTCCATCCATGATGTCCACTGCATGCTTTCCTGTATACTGTTGGTACCAAATGCTGCTGTCCTCCAGTGAATAGGCACTGCCATCTTGGATCTGTGTACATGATCTACAGCAGCCAACCAGGAACAAGCCAGGAAAAGCACATGATCTACAGAAGTAAGCCAGGAGAAGCACATGACCTGTCTGTCCAATCCATGTCAGGGGTGTTCTAACTAAACCCAGAGCACTGAGTCCTCAGTGCCAGAACAACATGTTCATTCAGAGTGCCTGGTTCCTGTCTTGCTTCTTGTGAGAACTCTGATTTTAGGAAGCTTGCAGCCTGCGCTGCAGAAATCAGCCTGATTAACCTTGCCAGCAGAGAACAGATTGCAGCATATTGTTCCAGCTGTAAGATCTCTGATATTACAGGCTGTCTATCTCGTTCAGCAGACTGCAGAGTATTTCTCCAGCTTCAAGACCACTGCTGTTGCGGACTGTTTATCTTGTTCAACAGCCTGCAGAGTACTGCTCCAGCTTCAAGACCTCTTCTGTTGCAGACTGTCTATCTTGTTCAACAGCCTGCAGAGTATTGCTCTAGCCTCAAGACCTCAGCTGTCTGTAGACTGTCAATCCTGTTCCAGTTCCACTCTTGGCCAGTCCAGGTTAAGTCAAGTCTTGCTTCAAGTTCCACTCCTAGCCAGTCCAGGTTCAGTCAAGCCTTGTTCCAGTCCCCACCCCTGGCCAGTCCAGGTTCAGTCAAGTCTTGCTACAAATTCCACTCCTGGCTAGTCCAGGTTCAGTGAAGTCTTGATCCAGTCCCACTCCTGGCCTAGTTCAGGTTCTGTCAAGTCTTGTTCCAGTTCCACTCCTGGCCAGTCCAGGTTCAGTCAAGTGTTGCTCCAGTTCCATTCCTGGTCAAGCCTGTATTCCTTTGCCTACTAACCCATGAGCAAATCCTATATTAAGCCTCCAAGCTTCCACTACCTCGCTGAACCACCACTATCACGTCCCTGGGAACCCAGAGCGGATACCCGCCCAAGTCAGTCCGTGATAGACATTATGCGAAATGTCATAGACTTCTTGTTGTTTATTCTTCCCTTGTATTTTTTTTCTTCCTCTCTCTCTTCCTTATGTATCTTATTGTTGCAGATTTATAGCTTTACACTGCATAAATATCACCAAATTTCTGGTAAAGATCAAGAATTTTTAACTTTTCTGTTGCTCTCAAGTATTGGTTTATCATCTTTTTGAGGTAATACAAGTCACTTCATTTAATAATCCATAAACATTGTGTAAGTACCTATTTTATTTAAGAATACAGAGATCCGTGTCCCGATCGGACCGCAAATATACACACGGACGAAGCAAGGAACACCCACCAAAACTCCAGTCACTCCCCTTGCTAATCCGTGCTCCCGGACACTTACGCCTCCATTGACCAGCTGTAACTTTCTGTTCCGTGCTTATATGTCCTCTGTCCGTCCTTTATAATCGCGCCCACTTTTCTCCTCCGTCCGTGCGTATCTTTATAATCGCGCCCACTTTTCATCATGTAAATGCCTTTCCCCCACCCATTTATATGTAAAGTCTTCTGTGCGTATTTTACGTGGCAGATCCGGACGTATGTGACACCATGCGATTAAAAAGTCAGTCCTTGAGGCTGTGTAAAAAAAGTTACTACGCATGCACAGTTTAAACGTACCTAAAAATACGCACAGAACTACACGAAAAAACGGATCTCTGAATACGGCCCATAATTACCCCTAGACAAACGACAACAACAGAATTTCCTAATTGTATGTGTCCCCAGACACAAATGAGGGAGGATGGAAAATTCTAGAACATTTAAATATTTTTAACCTTAAATATTGTAGGTGTATGACATTATGGGATAGTTAAATCAGGTGTCTATGAGCATTTGACAGTAGACCATCTACATTTAAAAGAGGTATAATGACAGACACACTGTATGGGCTATAATGACGGACAATACCTGATAAGAATTCAGACCTGGAAATTCAATTGCATAATTTGCCTCCATGACATACTACGCACAAAATACAATATTATACATCCAGATGTTATACAGTCGTTGCGGGCGATTGATTGTAAACATTTGTCAAACACATCCTATATACAACACAATCATACTTACATACATGCACCTTTACACATATACAATATGAACATAATTTTTTTGGTTTTTTTTTGTTTAGTTTTTTTGGTTGCTAAGGTTAACATTATTTATATCCTATTATTTGTATCCAGGTAATCCAGATTGGTCATATATTATTATAGGCTGATTATGCAGGGTAATCAGCGTCTTCATGTCTTAAGTGGACAAGAACAAAAATTGTTGTAATTTGACAGTGTGGATTAGTGTTTTATTTTACCAATTATTCTCGGAAGAGATTATGCCTTCTTGCCCAAAATCTAAGAAACCAAAGATAGCATCCGCAGGATTTCAAAGGAATGGACCAGGCAACTGATTTCCTAGACCATGAGCAGTTTCACCAAATGGACATTAACAAAGGAGGTCTATACCTAAATATCATATTCTGTCACTCCTCCCCTCAATTCTGGTCCAGTCAGAATTGAGGAAAGTTTAGTGAGAGCAAGTCAGTTTAGAAAAAGTTAATGTGATCGCATGGAGCTTGGAGTGGCAAGTTGTTAAAATGTGAACAGCTTAGAAGCAGTCTGAAGGGGCTGCCTGGATTTTCCATAGAGATGGACAAGTTACATAGTTACATAGTTGATGAGGTTTAAAAAAGACAACAGTCCATCAAGTTCAACCTATTTTGGATCTCCTGCGATCCCTATCTTTATATTTGAAGTTAATCCATATGAAGCAACCTCCAACCTGTTGCAATCATAAAAAATAAATAAGTAAATAAATACATTTCTCCCTGGCTCCACTACTGTCCTTTATTTAAATTAGCGATCCTGGTAATCCTGGATGTTCTTTTCTGCTAAAAATGTATCTAATCTTTTCTTAAACATATCAAGTGAAACTGCCATCACAACCTTTTCTGGAAGTGAATTCCACATCCTGACTGCCCTTACGGTGAAGAACCCTTTCCTTTGCTAGTTGTTAAACTTCTTTTCCTCTAACCTTAGTGGGTGCCCCTGTGTCCTGTGTACAGTCATTGGGGTAAAACGTTCCTTTGAAAGTTCTCTGTATTGACCCATGATGTATTTGTATATATTAATCATATTTCCTCTTAGACGCCTCTTTTCTAAAGTAAACATATCTAAACTGGCTAGTCTTTCCTCATAGTTCAATGACATCATAACCTTTATCAATTTTGTCGCTCTTCTCTGAACCCTTTCTAGTTCCAAAATGTCTTTTTTATGGATTGGTGCCCAGAACTGAACTGCATATTCTAGATGAGGCCTTACCAATGATTTATATAGTGGCAAAATTACACAGTCTTCCCTTGCATCTATGCCCCTTTTTATGCATGCTAATACTTTATTGGCCCTTGCAGCTGCTGCATTGAGCACTATTGCTAAGTCTATTGTCCACAAGCACTACCAAATCCTTCTCCATTAAAGATTCTCCTAATCCTTTATAGATTGCATGCTTGTTTTTGATCCCTGAATGCATAATCTTACATTTATCTATGTTAAACCTCATCTTCCATTTGGCCACCCAATCCTCCAGTTTACTCAAGTCTATTACCATACATAACTTAGTACTGTGTAATATGTTTACCAAATGGCGCTTAAAGAACTCTAAAAAACTCAAGAGTAGCCTACTCAAGTGCTGGTATAATCCACCCTATATAGCAAGCAAAATAGACACAATAACAATAATGCACTGAGTGGGCGCAACAAAAATAAATCTATAAAAAGTGACTAAGTATTCCGGATAAATAATAACAAATAAATAAAAGTGTTATAACAAATAGTAAATATCAATCCATAAGTAAAAATATATAAACTTCTGAATATAACTACAAGTAAAACACTGCACAACTTTGGGGGCAAGTACTAATAATAGGATGAACTAAAGTGACAAAGTGCAAAAAATCCTGTGATTACAGGCTATGAGTTATAAATAGTTATAGCACCATATACAATGAACAAAGAATAAATAAATAAATAAATAGATGCGCGATTATAACATTCGGTAAGTGACAAGTGCGTACAAAGCGTAGATATCTCAAACAATAAAACCTTGTATAAATGGATAAGTGGTGGACAGAGGTCTAAAAAAACAAATTAATAAAGAATTATAAATGTAATATATAACTGCAGCAGCAGTGTCTCCTATCAGTGCTCCCTGCACTGAGCGGCGGCTGAGAGTAATGATTCCCTGTTCTTGCTTGCCTTGTTGAGACACGGCTGCAGGCTTAAACAGGATAAGCGTTTTCCGTTGTTCAATTTGTAATGGTACAGTTGAATTTTCATTTTTATTTATTATTCCTACCATTTCTTGCTCTCTAGTAAACACTGAAGAAAAAAAAGTGTTTAATACCTCTGCTTTTTCCTTTTCATCATTTATCAATCCACCCATCTCACTTTTTAGGGGTCCTATGTTGTCTTTTCTGATCCTTTTGCCATTTATATACTTGAAAAACTTTTTAGGGTTTGTCTTACTTTCTTTTGCAACTTGTTTTTCAGTCTCTATTTTTGCTAATCTGATTTCCTTTTTGCATTTCTTATTACATTCCTTATAGTTATGGAAGGACTCCTCTGTTCCTTTTCAGATTTAAACTTTAAATGCATGCTTCTTTTTTTTTTCATTTCATCCCTAACTTTTTTATTTAGCCACATTGATTTAGACTCTTTTATGTTTGTTTTCTATAGGAATGAACTTATGTGTATATGTTTCTAACATCATTTTGAAGACAGCCCACTTGTCTTCTGTATTTTTTCCTTCCAAAACTGCATCCCAGTCTATGTCTTTTATAGACTCCTTTAGCATATTAAAATGAGCTTTTCTAAAATTTCAAGTCCTAGTTAATCCCTTGTATTGTTGCTTCTGGAAACTAATCTCAAATGTGATCATATTATGATCACTGTTTCCTAAGTGTTCCCTTACTTGAATATTTGATATAACCTCTACATTATTTGTTATTACTAGGTCTAGTATAGACTGCTTCCTTGTTGGTTCCTCTACTAATTGGGACATGTAATGGTCTTTTAGCATGCTCAGAAACCCGTTTTCCCCTGTACTACATGTCTCAGTACTCCAATCAATGTCTGGATAATTAAAATCCCCCATAATTAAAACTTGACCTAGCTGTGCTGCCTTTTTAATTTGCTATAGAAGTTGGGCTTCCTCAATTAAACTAATATTTGGTGGTTTATAGCATATCCCTATCAGAAATTTCTTTGAACTTCCACTGGATATTTCCACCTACAATGCCTCTATACTATCACCAATACCCTCATAGATAACTTTGCGTATACTTGGTTCTAACATTGGCTTAACATAAAGACATACTCCTCCTCCCTTTTTATTTCCCCTATCCCTCCTGAACATAGTATAACCCTCCAAGTTGACTGTCCAGTCCTGTGTATCATCCCACCATGTCTCAGTAATACCAATAATATCATATTGCTCTTTCATTGCTTCTAGTTCTAACTCCCCTATTTTACCTGACAGGGCTCTTGCATTTGTAAGCATACATTTAAGTCTATTTTCTCCCTTTGTTATTAGTCTATTTTCTTCCTATGTTATTTGTTTTTCCTTTGCTAAAGCTGTTTTTCTTACTGGTTTTAACAAGGGCACCTTCTTAACAGCTGTTTTTCCTCTTACCACCTCTCCACCCCCTTAATTCTTACTATATTCCCCCTTACAACACTCAATGTCTATCCCATAAATATTTTCTTGCCCCCCTCCCCCCCAAAACCTATTTTAAAATCTCCTCAAACCTTCTAACCATTCTCTCCCCTAGCACAGCAGCCCCTTCCTCATTCAGGTGCAATCCATCATGGCAATAAAGATGGCATCTAACTGAGAAAACAGCCCAGTACTCTAAAAACCCAAAACCCTCCTTCCGACACCAATCTTTTAGCCACGCATTAACCTCCCTAATTTCCCTCTGCCTCCCTGGACTAGCGTGTGACACAGGTAGTATTTCTGAAAATACGACCTTGGTTGTCCTTGCCTTAAGTTTGCAGCCCAGGTCCCTGAAATCATTCTTAAGGACACCCCATCTCCCTCTAACCCGGTCATTGGTACCAACATGTACCAATACCGCTGAGTCATTCCCAGCTGCTCCCAATAATCTGTCCACACCATCCGCGATATGTCGAACTCGAGCACCAGGAAGACAGCTCACTGTTCGGCATGCACGGTCCCTGTAACAGATTTTCCTATCTACCTTCCTAATAATTAAATCCCCTACTACCACAATCTACCGAGGTCTCTGATTACTGTTGGTCCCCTCTAAGTCTGAGAGACTGTTCCCCTGGCTGCTAGAATAAGAAGTCTCACACTGCCCTGCCGCTACTGAACAGCCTTCCACAGTATATTCATCCAATCTGGCGAATCTGCTGGGATTGCTCAGCTCAGAACTGGCCTGCCTCTTCCTTCCCCTGCCACCCCTTCTAACTGTTACCCAGCTGCCTACCTGTGCATCCTCTTCTGTCTCTGCTCCACCCAGCTCAGCTAAAGCATCAACAGAGACTCTGCTCAAGATTTGCAATCTCCTTCAATGTTCCAATGGTCTGCTTTAGATCAGTTACCTGATCAAAGAGACCAAGTGCTCACATTTCTCACAGAGGAATGTACCTTGGAACACTTGCTCCAAGTGTGCATACATAAAAGAAAAGAAAAAAGTTACCAACAAAAAGCAACAACAAAACAATTTGCTACAATATACACTCAGATTCTCTCAGCTCAACACTCAGTACACACTCCTTCCTGGTTTTAACTCTGCACTTAAAATAAAAATGCAATCCCAAGCCCAAATTGATATAATAACAACTCTCATTATACCTATATTCTATTTTTGTTACTATTTTCTCTATAATATGCATTCTAGTAACATGATTGATACCACACTCATACTTATTTATGTCTGCTTTCTACTGGATAATGTATAGATCAATTTAACCTCTGCCATTGTGTGATGCCATGTGCCAGCCACCATTTTGTTTATTTGTTTGAATGGATAGGATAGCGTGCAGTTTTAATGGATTTCTGTTATCTGTAAATGTGTAATAAATTAATGTTAATCTTTGTTTACCTTATTATCTGCCAAAACGGATTATAAAAATTCTAGGTTTTAACACATTATATAGATGCGGCATCTTACCATTGTGTACTGTCCAGGAATGCTGCAGAATCCTATGAAACAGCATTGCATTGTAGGATTTGATTTTTGGAAGGTGTTCCAATATGAGTGGCTATACCCTCTAGTGCTCAACTATCACTAGAGCAGACTGTAAGGAGAATAAAAGTATGAGTAGTAGCGCTCAGTACTGTGTAAAATGTATGATAGGGACCCTGATAATGTTTTCCTAATTGTGAGGGATGGTCTAATAGGCGAGGACTAATAATTGTGTAATTATAATTAACTACCAAGTCTTCGTAAAATCTGTGATGTTGTTGTTAAGTAGTTATGGCGGTATTGCAGGGGTCAAGTGGCAAACTACACCAATAAAAACCAAAGAAATAGAAATCCCTCAAGTGTGAATATTTGTACAAGGCTGAAGAGCTTTGTTAAATAACAATTAAAAATGTATTATCTGCTACTAATGTAAAATCATGACTTAGGTGTATGTAAACCAAACATGAAAATGCTTTCTATCTAAGAAAAACCTACTTAAGCTGTTTCACTATTAATAATAGCTGAAATGTTAAATGTTTGGGATGGTCCAAAGCATTAACTTGAATCTTCAAATTTACTATTTTTTTATTGCATACGTACGTTTTTCTGTTAAGTGCATAAAAATTATTAGCATGCAAAGTCTTCAATGAGTTTTATGAGTAATACTCTGTTCAGATTACCAGCCCTGCAAATCCCAAAACCCTGGGGATTTGCAGGGACACGCCGGGCTGCCCGTTCATACCGACAGCGGTGACCCCGGGGTTTGCGTTCAGATTGCCAGAAAAAGCCGGGGTTTTCATGAAACCCGGCTATTTCATGAAAACCCCGGCTTTTAGCTGGTAATCTGAACGGGGTATTATAGGAGTTTTTGTTTTTTTTTAAATAAAAACAAAGTGCTGGTTGATTAACCAGTAATATATGTGTTTTAAAATTTCATATAACTTTGAGAAAAAGCAATGCTTTGGTTACGAAGCAAATAAATCACCCTGAGACACCAAAATGATAAATTATTACAAAAAGTATTTCCTGTAGACATATTACAATTTACCCCATCTACCCTACCACATTTATCCAGGACAGGATCAATGTGCTGCAGAACTGCATGTACCTGTACACTGGAATTAAGCCATTCATCTGTCTGACATAAATTCAGAACAGCTTATCTCTGGAGCTATGACCTGCTGACATTATATTAAATCTTTAAGCATATGCTGACCTGAGACAGAGCTGTCAGCTTTCCCATCAATATTCCTATGCCACAAATGGAAAAGAAACCTAGTGCTGAACTTTGTGCTTGTTCAGCTTCCTGGCATAGTTACCCCACATAGCAGTTCCATTTATACTGATGCCTGCAGTTATAATATGATTTATATTACTAATATGCTAACCAACCCTGGCCACTTCTGCCAACATACACATTATGATTTTTTCTCTTATCCCCTTTTCACGCCTGCACCTGTAACAATACTATATAACACATAAAAAAGTATGGCTTTTATGTGCTATTAAAGTTCAACACAAGCCTCTCATGTTCAACTTTAAATGAATATTACAGTGTTGCTGCAAATAGTTCTTCAAACATAAATATAGAAAATAGAAACTTATACCTTCCATGTGCACACACATCCCTTTATGAATGTGACAATAAAATTATATGTGCAGTAATGCAAGACTCCCTGCTTGATCCAGTTGTTTGTAGATAAGACTAGTTTTTAAAATATATATTATACAGTATTTAATTAATGTGTTATTCCATTTTAAAGCAACACAGTTTCAGGAAAAAAAAATCTACTTTACTTAATCTAAATATAATAAAATTTGGTATGATAAACGTTGCCCCCAAATCTTAGGCTGATACAAACACTGGTTTTGAAGTTATATGCCTTTAAAGCTGTTATTGTTTAACAAAGAAATCTGCATTATGCTAATATGCCATTTTCATAAAATTGCTTTTGCAACTCACCTAATTGAGCTAGAGAGATGAGCAAGGTCTCATTGTAAAAAAAAAAGCAAGCCGGCAACCCCTTTAGCTCACCTGATCCCGGAGCTCATGTGACGCGCAGGTGCCACAGTAACCCCCAAAAGGGGGCAAGGGAGCCGAATAGCTCGAAGCCCATTGTTTCCTATGGGAGACAATGCAATATCAATGGGAAACGCATGGCAGTCAAAAAGGAAAAGGCGCTCTCGGTTGAGGGGCGTACGGAGAAAGCGAGGCAGGTACGTGTGCCTTGCGCATCATCACTGAGCAAAAGTGACACGGCGGCGGCAGGGTCGCATTCTGGTGAGCGAAGGGTGGCCGAAAAGTTCGACCCCCTTTGTTTCCTTTGGGAAGGGCTTAAACGCATGGAAGTCAATGGGGAAAACATGTCTTTGGGGGAGGGGCAAAAGCGAGGAGGCAACCTCTTTGGCCAGCCCCGTCCTGGAGCTCAGGTGACGCAGGGGCGTCATGGCCACTTTGACCGATTTGCTCCTCGGGGATATAAACGGCCCCTTTTCAATCAATTAGCCACCAAAATCCTGGCGATGCCTAGAAGTCAGTTACTGCAAGTTAAACCCAAAAAACCTCTGAGTAACAAATTCCCGTTTGTTCACACCTTTACAGACCAGCATACTACTATCCGTAACTCTACGAAAAGATACTGGCCCATAATCAGGGATGACTCCTCATTAAAATGTTTCAACAAAACCACCTTACTTCATAGTTACAAGAGAGGACCAAATCTTCGAGACCGCTTGGTCCACACAGATGTCACGCTGAAAAAAACTCTCACAGTGAAAAGGGGATGCTTCCGCTGTATAAACTGCATGACATGTAGATACTTGGACCAAGGACAGTTCTTCTTCAATTCTCACTCAGGACGTAAATACTCCATCCAACATTACGTCACATGTACCTCAAGCTTTGTCATCTACCTGATCTCTTGCCCTTGCGGGCTCCAATATGTCGGTAAGACAAAACAACAGTTCAAGGAGCGAATGGCCCTCCACCGATCGGCCATACGGGCCGCGTTAGGAGGAAAACCATCGGACCAACCAGACGCCACGCACTTTGCCACCAATAAACATAGCTTGGCGATGTTGCGGTATAAGATAATAGACCATGTCCCCATGCCCCCCAGAGGAGGAAACAGAGATCTTCTATTATTACGCAAAGAAGCAAAATGGATCCATGAGCTGAGAACCACTGCGCCAGAAGGTCTAAACGAACTGTGCCCCTTGAACTGCTTTCTATAAGCGACCGTAATGTCTTTCAACTCTCCTACTTGACCATTGCCTTATCCTTTAGTTCTTTAACAGCCTTCCCCCTTTTTCCCCTCTTTTTTCATTTATTTTTTTCATTTTGTCATTTTCATTTTTTTCATTTTTTTCAATTTTTTTCATTACTTAAATTTTTTCATTTTTCTTCTTTTTGTCTATTTTCTATATTTTTTTCATTTTTTAATACTCTCATCCATATATATTGATATATTTATTTTGCACTCTCTGCCTTTTCAGCCAGTTACAGTCATTTATTCTCTGATGCATTTATTTCTGTAGAGAGGGATTTTTTCCCTGTTTTCCTTAGTCTCCTGTTTTCCATCCCATGTTTGGATATTATATGCTATATTACCCCTGATGCCTCCCGGCTGTTACCGTTATCATCTGTCCGTCAGCCGCTCCCTGTTATGCTGTTTAACATGTTTAAAATGTTTATTACGCTACATTTAGCCTTTTGTCACCATTGTATTCACTATTTCTCTCAACTTCACAGTTTTTCCGGGTGTTTTTTCTTTGATTAACACTGTTGCACCGTTGCCTGGGAGTCTGGACAACAGATGTGATCGCCATGACAACGGGCGCGCCACTTCCGGCGCGCGCATTGCGTCCTTCCGGTTGCCAGGACGCGCCGATTGCTCTGTTCCCACCGGGCCGGCCTGGATAGGGTAAGTGGTTCTCTTTATCCTATATATACCTCACTCTATTGTTTGGCACTTTTACCCTGATGAAAGTTGTGTAAATACAACTGAAACGTTGGACCCACTGCCGTCTACTGTATTTCTTGTTGTGAAAACCTCTGAGTGCCCCCGTTGCCTGTCCTGTATATTATGCTCCCTGGAGCTGGGAGAGCACCAGAGTCCTATATTGCTGCTGAGAGTGCCGTCCATCGAAGCTGTACATATTAGCGCTCCTATCTTTGGGATCACTGGATTGTGCACCTCGCATATTTTATTTTGAGTCACCTTTACTCATCTGGGCCTTCACTGCACGGTGTTTGTGTGCACTCACTCACCCCACCTACACTCAGTATACTTTATGGCTGATATATCCTCCGAGGATCCTTTGCAAGCTTCATTTGCCCGGCTGTCCATACCACTGGATGGAACTCTGTCTTTTTCAGACGCTGAGGCTGATGCAATCCTCTGCACTGAAAATCTTAATGATTTGAGAGGAGAAGAAACCTGCCTGGACATTTACAGAGAGCTCCTAAAAATCAAGAAAAAGGAACTAGACTCTCTCTTCCACGCCACCACCTTATCCGACTACTACCGTGATTAAAAAAATACCTCGCGGTTTCAGAGTCACTAACGTCCCGACTATAGGACGCAATTCCCCGGATTTCTGCCGCCGGTGGATCGCGGTATTGAACAAGTGTTCGTTCGACCTCATACTTCTTGTCATAGAATTCTCTAAAAAAGAGGTTGACTCAGCCAGAACATCAATAGTCCAACTTGAATCGGTGAAACTACCTAAACTTCAGACTGACACCTCCACCGACTGGCTTGTGAAACTCCGTGCTCAGGTTGAAAATTACAAACAAGACCTGATTCAATATAAGAAAGAAAAAAGATTTATTGTCCAGAAGGACTATCAGGACGGAAGGGTATATAAGTGGCTGACTGGAAAAGAAGACAGACCTCGTCGCAGGTTCCACATTTACTTACCTCCCCCCGCCCACCAGCAGTAACGTGAGCGTAGGGACGCTGGAGGACGTCCCCTCCAGCGTCCCTACGGCGTTACTATGGACGCCCGTACTAGCGACGGCGGCCGTAGCTCTGGATCAGGCCCAAAGTGCCAGGACTCCGTGCTGTGGACAGGGATCACCCACAAAAGCCCAGGAACTGAGTAATCAATGGAGGAGTAAAAAACAAACTAACAATGTAAATAACAGACCACCATAGATAAGGCAATATTAACAAAAAATATTATCAAACCCACAAATATATGTATGTGAATCCGCGCCAAAAAGCAACCAAGTCAGACAAATAATAAGTGGGTCATAATAAAGATAAAAAGATAGCATGGAATTTAAGACATTAAATATTAGAAAATAAACATATTACATAGGCTAATTAGTAGTGTAGAACCACACATAGGATTAAAATGTCAATCCTACAGTAAGAGACACCAAAGATCACATCAACAACAAAAATCATAAAAAACATGATAAATTAAAGTCGTCCTTAAGACCCCCGGGGCCAGAGATTTAAACTGAAAAATCAATTGTGCCTTTAATTGCAGTAGTTATTTCTCATGATCTCCGCCTCTACGTAAAGGCGGTATTTGGCAAATAGGCATGCAGCGATAATCTTTGAGTTGGTGATTACACTGTGCAAAATGACGTGCTACTGGAGGAGTTCGATTGTCAATCCAAGTTGCGGCCTTTTTGATGGAGGATCTATGTGCCGCCATCCTCTCTTTCAGCATTCGTGTCGTTTTTCCAATATAGGTGAGTGGGCAAGGGCATAAAATGGCATAAATGACAAATCTACTCTCGCAGTTCAAAATGTGGTTAATTCAATATTTAGTATTAGTGATTTTGTTAAAGAAATAGTCACCTGTAAGAAGAAACCGGCAATTAGTACAGCCACTGCATTTAAATACCCCTTTGGGGCGAGACAACCAATGTTTAGAAGCGGAAGGTTTAAGATCAGTGTATACCAGTCTATCCCTAAAGTTGGAACTCCTTTTAAAGCTCATAAGGGGTGGTGCCCTAGTAAAAGGTTCATGTTTGGTGTCTGCATTCAATACATGCCAATGTTTTAAGACAATAGACCGCAAGGCAGTAGACATAGTAGAGAATGTGGAACTAAAAATCATTCTTTGGTCAAGTGTTTTGGGGGTATTTTGATGTAACAGTTGGTCCCTATCAAGCTTGAGATAGCGTGTGATAGCCTTATTAATATCTGATTTACCATAACCTCTGGCTAGGAATCCATTACCCATCTCACATAAAGCTGGTTTTGAAGCAGACCTATCAGAATAAATTCTAACCAGCCGTACTAATAAGAAACAGCATCCTTTTTTTTCGCGAGGATATCGCCACAAGGAGTCGTTTCAAACAAAATCAAGGAGGAGGGGCAGCCGTAGACACCGGAGGGCATATAAACAGCCAGGGGCAATCACTCACTGTCCGAAGCCGAAACAATGGTCCTCAATAAAGGTTTGTCCTTCGTAGAAACTAATCATCTTGATCCCTTCACATTAGTAGTTGAATTATTCAAATTTCAAAGACTTTTGAAACTCAAGGATTTTTTTTTCTGATAGACCTAATGATGATTCATCCAGTCAACAAGATCAAGCTTTCAAACGAGTGTTTAAAATCAGCTCATCTTTTGATCCACCAATAACAAATTCCTCAATTGATGTTTTTATAAAACTTGTCAAATGGGATGTCAAACAGGAAGTGTCTATACACAGATATAAACATTCTAATCTCTCTCCAGCTGAAAAATTGGCTATAACTTCTTTGCAAAACAATCATAATATTAACATCTTACCAGCAGATAAAGGAGGGGCAGTGGTTATTGTCAATAGATCTGATTATATTAATAAAGTTTTTCGCCAACTTGCTGATGCCACAACATACAGAAAATTGTCATATGACCCTACCAGTGAATTCAAGGCTGCCATTGACTCCGCCCTTATTGATGCCCATGGGTCGGGCGTTATCAATGGCGAAACCTTAAGATTTTTGAAACAGGATGCATCTATTGTCCCTAGCATTTACTGACTACCCAAAGTTCACAAAACTTTGATAAATTCCCCTGGCAGACCGATAATATCTTCCAGGGGATCACTTACTCAAACCATTTCACAATATGTGGATTACTTCTTGCAGCCACTGGTAAGAGACACTGGTACGTATATCAAAGATACTACTGACTTTTTACTTAAACTCAAAAATGTTGACAACCTCTCAGGAAATGTTCTGCTGGTGACACTTGATGTCACCAGCTTGTATACTAACATACCACATACTGAGGGTCTTCAGGTTATTTCTGAAGCAATTAAGTCTGAAAAATATGAGGGTCCTTCTCCATCTTTTTTTTATGAATTTGGTTAATTTCATACTACATCATAATTATTTTTTTTATTTCAAAATGCTTTTTATTTGCAGCTTTCTGGGACAGCGATGGGGTCAAATATGGCCCCATCTAATACAAATTTATATATAAGTAATTATAAAAACCGGTTTATTTTAAATGACCCTGAATATTCTAAATGTATTCTTTTTTTTTGTCAGATTCATCGATGACTTGTTTCTACTTTGGAACGGGTCTTCTTCTGAGTTATGTTCTTTTGTGGATAAGCTGAACCATCAGACCTCCTCCATCAGGTTTACCCTCAACTTTGATTGTACCAGTGTCTCTTTCCTTGATGTGGTTGTTAAGCAGACCTCTAAAGGACTTGATACTTATTTAGAAAAACTACTGACCGTAACACATTATTGTTTGCTATGAGTTTCCATCCCTCCCCACTTAAAACAGGATTACCGTTTTCACAAATGGTACGGCTGGTTAGAATTTATTGAGATGGGTAATAGATTCCTAGCCAGAGGTTATGGTAAATCGGATGTTAATAAGGCTATCACACGCTGTCTCAAGCTTGATAGGGACCAGCTGTTTCATCAAAATACCCCCAAAACACTTGACCAAAGAATGGTTTTTACTTCCGCATTCTCTACTATGTCTACTGCCTTGTGGTCTATTGTTTTAAAACATTGGCATGTATTGAATGCAGACACCAAACTTGAACCTTTTACTAGGGCACCACCCCTTATGAGCTTTAAAAGGAGTTCCAACTTTAGGGATAGACTGGTATACTCTGACCTTAAACCTTCCGCTTCTAAACATTGGTTGTCTCGCCCCAAAGGGGTATTTAAATGCAGTGGCTGTACTAATTGCCGGTTTCTTCTTACAGGTGACTATTTCTTTAACAAAATCACGAATACTAAATATCGAATTAACCACATTTTGCACTGTGAGAGTAGCTTTGTCATTTATGCCATTTTATGCCCTTGCCCACTCACCTATGTTGGAAAAATGACACGAATGCTGAAAGAGAGGATGGCGGCACATAGATCCTCTATCAAAAAGGCCACAACTTGTATTGCCAATCGAACTCCTCCAGTAGCACGTCATTTTGTACAGTGTGGTCACCAACTCAAAGATTTTTGCTGCATGCCTATTTGCCAAATACCGCCTTTACGTCTTTTACCAGTAGTGCATTCTGAAGATATTCCTAGAATTATCTCTTGTGATAATGTCAGTGTCATCTTCACCGTGTCTATGCGTGCCCCTAAATACTGTAGATTCTGTACTGGTACCAGGCACTCTTTTGTTCGTTCACTTTTCACCCATGTTCCTGTAATATTTGCACAACTCTTCGGGTCTGTATCTTTGCGGTTTGTTTTGAAGGTGCTGCAATCAGAATGTCGTCTAAATATGCCCATATTGCTATAACTTCTAACTTTATCTTTTCTATTAATACAGCAAGAACTTTCGTAAACGTCTTGGGGGAGGTGACTAATTCCGAATGGCAGGGTACGGAACTGATAGTGTTCTTTGAAGATTTGAAACCTGAGAAATTTTTTATGACTTTTTGCAATCAGTATGTGTAGATAGGTGTCTTTTAAGTCTACCTTTGTTAGAAACATATTATTCCTGATATGTATAGAAGAAGTTTGTAGTCCCCAATAGATTAACCAAACAGTCAAACAAGGCGCTTGCTTCTCATGCAGGAAACAGATGTTAACAATTCACTCCTTCTTTATACTTTCCAATAAGTTTCTATCACCAGACTCGAATCATATGATCATACAAGAAATAGAGAACAAGAAATAAAAAAATGTACAGTTTATTTTATCTTAAAAAACCATTAAAAAAAGTGGAAAGTATAAAGAAGGAGTGAATTGTTTTTTGTTTTTTTTTTATATTATTTTTATTGGAGCAAAAGTATTGACATAATCAAATTACAGAAAGAAGAAGAAACAGGAGTAAACAAGTTTGTTCTTACAGAGTATACAACGATGAGGAATAACACACTTATTCAAATATAGCAAGATAAACAATCTAAGCATATGCTGCCAATTTGGTACCATTTCTTAATACTATTGGGGGATCATTTTCGTATAATCTAAGCTTGTACCAATATGTATTTCTGAAACAATTACAGTGAAACCTCGATTATCCGGGCTAATGACTGGCACCCTTCGGCTGGACAATCGAAAAGCACGGATAATTGAAACCGCATTGAATACAGTACAGTGAATGCTAGTACAAGTGCAGAGCAGTGCTAGGAGTGGGTCCAGGGTTGTTGTAATGGCCAAATTGCACGTAGATGGCTGTGCAAACGGAGGAGCTCCTTCACTGTGCTTCCATTCTCCTCGGCATCCAGGACACGCCCCCCGTTTTACAGGCATGTCTGCTGAGCTCAGCAGCACGGATAATCCAATTGCTGGTTAATCGAGTCACGGATAATCGAGGTTCTACTGTATAAATGCATTGTTTTGTTGTATCAGACAATATTTCGATAAAGCTCTCCCAAACCCCGAAAAAGCTATGCGTTTTTTGTCGTTTATGCAGTGATGTTTCTAGCCAATCCATTCTAAAGACGTGGAAGAGCTTTTGATGGAACATCTCCAAAGTGGGTGGAGATTTATGGATCCATTGCTGTAGCATGCATTTCTTTGCCACAGCAGAAACTATCAGCAATAATTTATTCCCATTCTTAGTAAATTTTAAGGACGAGTCGGGGATACCCAATATTGCCCAGAGAGCATTCAAAGGGGCATACTCTAGAAGGTGTGTTGAAGTGTATAACTGAACTTGTTGCCAAAAGTTTTTAATAGGAGGGCAATCCCACATACAATGGTATAAATTTGAATCTGGCGAATTGCATTTAGGACAATCGCTGGTATTAGCCAGACCCATACAAAATCTGCGGTGTGGTGAAATATACCCTTTATGAAAAATATTTAAAAACATCTCTCTGTACATTACTGCCGGTAACACCTTACAGGAATAAGACAGGGCGTCAAGCATATCTGCTCTTGTTAAATCTGGGAAATTTTTCGACCAAGAGTGCATTTCGTCTGTTTGTGAGGTGGATTGGCTACGACTAAGTAGTCGATAATACCTCGAGATTGCCCCCCTACCAGTTATAGTTTTGACCAGCTCATTATCTAAATCATTATTCCAATCTGCAAAGGTAAAGGCTTCTATAGTTTTCTTGGCATAGTGCCTTGTTTGATATGCAAAAAAGGTTTGGGATAAGGGTAGGTCATGTCTCCCCAAAAATTCAGGTACAGTTAATATTCTTTGTTGCCTCTTATCTACCAGGGAAAGTAGATTTTTAATCCCTATATTGTGCCATTGTGTAAATGGTAATGTGGCTTGCCCTTCCTGGAATTGAGGATTTCCAGTCAATGTTTGGAAAAGGGAAGTTTTGAACTGTAACTTTCCCTTTTTCCGTACCGCCTTCCATGTTATCCACGTTGCCATGAGCAGGGGATTGCTCGTTATTTCCTCTGGCATTTCTGCACGAGTCATGTGTAAAAAATTAGTTAG
The DNA here is from genome assembly GCA_011038615.1 of Limnodynastes dumerilii. NCBI lineage: Eukaryota > Metazoa > Chordata > Amphibia > Anura > Limnodynastidae > Limnodynastes > Limnodynastes dumerilii. Next base: position 209,202 of record WWET01002224.1, read on the forward strand.
TGTGATGTTTGGGAGAAAAGCCTGATCTATTTGTTGGTTGGTATATATGCTGGAGTTGTTAAGCCAATTTTGGATAATTCTTAGGTTACAAGCATAACTGTAAACTTTAAGATTTGGGAAATTTATTCCACCTGAATTTGTGTCTTGTTGCAATTTAGAAAGACTTATTCTGGGAGGATTTTGTTTCCAAATAAATTTACGAAAAGTGGAATTCAGGAGTTTTTCATCCTTAACTAGGGTTAATGGTAGCACTTGTAGCGGGTATAACAATTTGGGGAAACAAATCATTTTGATAAGGGCTGCTCTGCCTAGATATGATATAGGTAAATTCTCCCAATTTTTTACTTCCGCTATTATTTTAGCGATCAGGGGTCGAAGAAGTCCAAAGGCGGTTGAAGAAAATTAAGATAAATAAAGCTCCTGGCCCTGATGGTATACATCCAAGGGTTCTAATGGAGCTACATTCAGAACTTGCTAGACCGTTGTTTTTAATTTTCATAGACTCAATTTCAACAGGCTGTGTACCAAGGCATTGGCGCATAGCAGATGTAGTGCCATTGTTTAAAAAGGGAATAAGATCACAACCGGGTAATTATAGACCTGTGAGTCTGACATCAATAGTTGGAAAACTGCTGGAAGGTATTCTAAGGGATAATATACAGGATTTCTTGATGAGCAATAAGATTATTAGTGGGAATCAGCATGGATTTGTGAAAGATAGGTCATGCCAAACTAACCTAATTAGCTTCTATGAGGAAGTTAGTTCGTACTTAGACAGGGGTAGTGCAGTGGATGTGGTCTACTTAGATTTTGCAAAAGCCTTTGATACGGTGCCACACAATAGATTGGTCCACAAAATAAGGGAACTGGGTCTAGGTAGCAACATTTGTACTTGGATCAAAAACTGGTTGGAGAATAGGGAACAGAGAGTTGTGATAAATGGAAATTATTCTAATTGGTCAAAAGTTTTAAGCGGTGTACCTCAAGGTTCTGTGCTGGGACCAGTCCTTTTTAATATATTTATTAATGACCTTGGTGATGGTATAGAGGGCAAGTTTTCCATTTTTGCAGATGACACTAAACTATGTAAGGTAATAGAATCTGAGCAAGATGTAGCGTCCTTGCAGAGGGACTTGAGTAAACTAGAGGATTGGGCGACCAAATGGAAGATGAGGTTTAACATAGATAAATGTAAGATTATGCATTTAGGGATCAAAAACAAGCATGCAATCTATAAATTAAACGGGGTAAATTTAGGAGAATCTTTAATGGAGAAGGATTTGGGAGTGCTTGTGGACAATAGACTTAGCAATAGTGCTCAATGCCAAGCAGCAGCTGCAAGGGCCAATAAAGTATTAGCATGCATAAAAAGAGGCATAGATGCAAGGGA
>WWET01002224.1:216876-232360 GCA_011038615.1 Limnodynastes dumerilii
TTATCAAATTATTTATTTCTGAAGTTCTTGTGTGAAATAAATACAAAAGACACATACATTTTTATATAAAAAAGATAATATATGAAAAAATATATAACAATTGAATATAAATAAAAATTAAAAACAATAATAAAAAACAATTAGCAAATATATTAATACAGAAACAGAAAGTAAAATGTATATTATGTTCTTACAGAATACAAAATGAACACAATTTATTGATTGTAAAATATATATAATGTATATATGTAATTTCAGTTTTCATTTCAAGCCTGTATATTATTCCCGTCTTTATTTCTGCTGTGTTTATTTGTATATATAGGTGTTATGCGCCATCTAGTGATTGATAAGGGAATTTCTAATAAATTGTCGCAATCCCATGCAGTTATTTGTGAAAAATTTGAGCATATTTTAATACTAATACTAATGCTAATACTAATACTAATACTATACTAATACTAATACTAATACAGCTAAATCAAAGTTTTTTTCCCCTCTCTTATTAACTATGTAGTATATCATTTGTTCTATAAATTCTATATGTATGTTTCCTGTGGATATGTATAACTTCACAAATATGTCAGTTAATGAATGGATTAATACAATTTCTCACAACACAAATACGAATACAAAGTGACAGTTCATTCATATTTGATTACCTGTTGTCTTTGATGAAGTCATTTTAATAATGAAGGCCCGTATTCAGACCACCGGACGTATTGCATATACGACCGGTGTTTACCGAAATTTGATACATAATCTAAGTATCTTTTTGTTACGTAGATTATGAATATGCGGTCTTAAAAAAAAAAATGTGCAGTATTAAATTTTGGTAAACACCGGGCAATACGCAATACGTCCGGTGGTCTGAATACGTGCCGAAATGCGTTAGTATTGTTGGTTCTCCAAAATATTACATATACAAGGACTTTTAAAAACATACCCATATCTCCAGTCGGAGTCAGGATGTGGCACATGCAAATGCAAGCACTTACACTTAATGCTCGTGAATTGCAAGCGCATGCAACAATCACAGCTGAATGCCGAATAATATCAAGTGGAAGCTGGTGAACTACACAGGCATAACCAAAGGTGGATACAGCTAGAGGGAATGTGAGCCCCAGACTCACTGTCTGATTGATTTGGTTATGGAGTTCCCAATGCCACCAAAGTGGTAAGATTGTTCCAGTACTTTTATATCATCTTAGGTAATAAGTAGACCAATTTCCAGATCATCTTTGTCTTTTATAAATGCTGTTAGCAGCAACAATAGTCTCATATGATCGTTGAGACATCCATAATATTAGAAATAAATGAATGATTTAGTCATTCTTAGGTGGTTTAGCAGCTGTTGGTATCTGTCCTTGCTCAAACTGAGAAGCTCCTGTTGTAGTGTGCACAGCGCCAAACGTCCCTGGCAACTCAAATGAAGCATGATATGATCCAGGAAAGTCTTTCAACCAGCATGAAAATACCCAGAGGTGCACATAAATGATCAGGGGGTAACAAACTATTTTCTATTACTATTACTATTTTCTTTTTATTTTCATTTCGATCAAACCCAGAAGTTGTTAAACCAGATTATTCAGAGAATCTAGATGCAGAGGTATCTAACAGCTTGAACCATTTTATCATTGGACACTGTGCTAAAGTACTAACCACACACCACTGTGCTTTTAAACTGCTAATTCAATAACAAATGAAAAAAAACTTAAAACAAACCTAAACAAACAAAATTGTACAATAAATAACATCATTAAAACAAACCTAATAAAATGGTGCTCAAGAAATATGCCACTCAATTGGGTCATTCTTAAGAGCTTAGTGACTTCAAGTGTGGCTGTGATAGAATGCCACCTTTCTAATATTATGGTTCGTGAAATTTAATCCCTGCTGGATATTCAATGGTCAACTTTAGGTGATATTATTAGAAAGTGAAAATGTTTAGGAACAACAGCAACTCAGCCATGAAGTGGAAGACCACGTAAAATCACAGCACAGGGTCAACAATTGTTAAGGCGCATGGTGTATAAAAGTCACCAATGCTCTGCTGATTCCAGAGATGAAGAGTTCCACTGGCATTAATTTAAGCATATAAACTGTGTGGCAGGAGCTAAAAGGAATCGGTTTCCATGGCCAAGCAGCTGCATGCAAGCCCAATGGCAAGCGTCAGATAGAGTTGTGTAAAGCACACTGATACTGGACTGTGGAACAGTGGAAATGCTTCTTTATTTTGCAGTCAGATGGACAAGTTTAGGTTTGGCAGATGCTTGGAGAAGATTACCCGCTTGCCTGCATTATGCTATCTGTGAAGTTTGATAGAGATTTAAGGTTTGGGCAAAACCCCTTACCTCCAGTAATAATCTTAATGCTTCAGCATACCAAGTCATTTTGGACATTGCTATGTTTCCTTTGTGGCGTAATTTTTGGGAAAGGCTCCTTTCTATTCTAACATGACTATGCCCCAGTGCACAAAGCAAGGACTAGAAAGACATGGATTGATGAGTTCTGACCTCAACCCCATTGAGCACCTTTGGAATGAACTGGAACAGAGATTGCGAGACAAGCCTTCAACATCAGTGCCTGACCTCATAAATGCTCTACAGAATGAATGGACACAAATACCCACAAAAACACTCCAAAATTTTGTGGAAAGCTTTCAAAAAAAGTGGAAGGGGGACAAATCCCATATTAAAGTATATGTATTTGAATACAATGTCATTGCAGTCCCTGCTGGTGTAATGGTCAGGCGTCCATTTTGCCTCACTTTGTTGCTCACATAAAATCTAACGTTTGTTTCTCTAATATACATGAATTGTACTACATAGGAGATATTTATCTATATTTTAGCTGGTTGTTTGTTTTTTTAAGAAATTTTTTATATGGATTTTTTTTAATAATAAACATGTAATATTTTAAAGAGTTTTTAAATTGTTTGTTGTATACGGGCGAGTTTACGTAGCAGTGCACTATATTAGAGTTCTACTTTTTGTCCCCAAGGACATTTTCTCACTAAGGGCTAGATCCAGACTTTAAAAGAGCTTAAAATAAAGAGTAAAGTTACTCCTGGGCTACCTGGGCTCTGTTGAAAACAGTGTTAGAGTTAATAGGTTGATGTTTCCCGGCCCAAGTCTAAATAACAGTATAAAAGTAAAGCTGGTCAGCATCTGTGTGCAGTAAGCAATTCAAAGATATATCCCTGCATGTAAAGAATACAATTAACTTGACTCCCCTGAAATCAATAAACAAAAAATAGGCTCCCACGCAGACATGGAAGCCATAAGCAAATCAATTAACAAGTGCACTAATTATCCCAATAGTATACATATAGCAATTCTCCATTAAAAAAACAACAGCAGTTAAATGTACTGAATGATATTTAATGACATAGCAATAATAAAATCATTACATTGAATAAAACAGCATCCGCTGAGACAATGTTGTAGCCATAAATTACACTTACATATCCACGTATAAAGCTGCAACCCGTTGAAAGTGCTAACACTGACCCTAAGAACATCCCCCCATAGCGGCCTCATGGCCACGCTTCACCTATTCATAGGCAGTAATGTTTCCCTACCTAATCCACTGGAGGAACGGGTCATCAATACAGCATAAAGTCAGAACGGAGCCAGTGAATAAGAAGCTGTCTCCAATGCACAAGGAGGCGGACAGAAAGTCTGATGCGCGTTTTGTCTGGGCTTCTTCATAGGAGTCTGCATCCAGGTGCATAACTTGCAAGCATATTTATCCCAACGACTACCAAACAGAGTGTACTGCGGGGCGATTTAATAAACGAGCACACAAAATGTCAGAAAAAGGGAAAGTGTATTTAGATCTCCAACAGCCGAATTCACAAAATTATAAGGGAGAGCCAAAAAACCAAATGTAGTATGTAATTACAGATTTCTTGTTATATAAATTGCCAAAGAGCAAAACGTTGAATGTTAATCAATATCTTATACCAGCAAGTGTTATTAAAGGTACAATGTGCCTGATCCAGACCTACGCTCGTGTTCCTTTATACGGCGGCCCGTAAGCGTAAAAACAGCTATTTGTACTTACTGCGCATGCGCCTGGCAGGTGTTACACTCGTATGGGCATTGAGCGTACTATCTTCGTAACACTGCGCGAGGGGGCGTGCCTACCATACAAAACCCGTAAATACGCACAGAGGGTGGGGTGAGACATTTAAATCATACAGTATGGGCATGCTAAGCGTCGTAACTACGCAATGAGCTTATGGACGTCCGCGGTTACCAGAAAAGTTAGGGTAGGGTTTGCTGGGCGTAAGAAAGCTAAACTAAGTACGACCAAGGTGAGTGCATCATAGGTACACTGGCGTAAATACACTACACACATGAGCGTTTCATGAGCGTAGCTCTGGATCAGGCCCAATGTCCCATAAATCAAGACCTTTCCCTCATCAGGTCCAATTACAATAAGGGAGAATTTATAAATATATAAAGAGTAGAATATGTGTGTGTTGATAATAAGTAGGAATGCCTAGGATAACCTATAATGATTGATAACTGTGGGAACAATTGCGTGTCACCACAACATCCAAATAAGATGTCATATAGAACCTATCTACATAATAAATGGCCTAAAAATTATTGTATGATAAAAAACAACAGTCATCCTCAAAAAAGGACTGTAATAGTGAATATAATTAATATATCAACTTAAGTTCTGAATCTAAGCAGAACCTAGGGGGTGGAAGAGATCCAAGAGGCCAATATCAACTTTTCAACAGCGGACGTCGCAATGCCCGGAACAGGAGACGTTATTAGGACAACCTGTAAGATCTGATCTATTACAGATTATCAATCTTTCTGATAAGGTACTCAATGAACATCATATTTCTGTCTTGACCAAGGGCTTATCGTTTTCATTTGCAAGGGATTTACATTGCTTTGATTGGGAAAGGGACTTACATTTGTTCCTTAGGATATTGGCTTTACATAAAATATACAATACTCTGATTTAGCGACCAATCTAGACGAAAATGATTTAAGAATTATTGCTATTTTGGATAACTTGCCAGGTGATTGTTTAGCTGATACGTCTCAGTCACCTTTTAGAGGCAAATCTACATATTTCCCAGATTTGTATAAATTTCCAGAATTGATAACTTTCAAGAGTCTTACCAGGAGTCTGCAGCTTTGAGAGAAATAGAATATTGGCATGTCATTGTAAAACAATCTGACGAAGTGGGAAATGGTGTGTGGCTGAATGAAATGTGGAGGGGGGAGAGAACAAGACACAGAAGGGAAATATAGTGTAGTAGGTCAAGGTAATGCACTGATGGTAATGCAAAATAACTCACCAGATGCCTGTCTTGTGCATGTGCCTCACACTCCCTCCTGGTCTGCTTGCAGTGTCTGTCTGGTTGGTGGTGCCGGTGGTTTGTGTCAGTCGAGCCCGGTCTCCACTGTGCGGTTTGCTGTTAGGACTTCTCAGTATGTTGTCCCCCGGTGGCTGCTATTGGTGCTGACTTCGGACACAGCGGACTAGGAGGGAGTGTGATGCACATGCACAAGACAGGGATCTGGTGAGTTATTTTGCGTTACTATCAGTGCATTACCTTGACATAAAACAAATTATAGATTCGGGAGTCAGGGAAAAGGGAACAAGAGGAGGATATAAGTGACCGCACAGACGTATTAGGAAATTCAAATCAACCCAGTTGGGAAAATCCCTAACGGGGGTGCTGTCCAATGAGGAACCCAAATAATCAATATTAATATTGGGTTAATGGGACAAGGGGAAGGACAGAAGGTTCCTCTAGGGGGATGGACGCACTGATTTGTATTCATATAATGTACAAAGTTGTATCAATCCAATGATGAAATATCAAATCGCCAGAAAATTGATTAACCATACTAGTGGATAATAGACAGAACTAATCAGATTAGAGAGATAGGGACAAGTAACCGATTATGCACATAATGTAGACTCTCTTCAGATCATCAATTCGTCTGATAGAATTTCATCCGAAGACCATATTTCAGTATTACAGAAAGGTTCGTCATTCTCACCGGCCACTCACTTTGATAGATTCACGTGGGAAAAAGATTTGCATTTATATTTACGCAAAATAGCACTATATAAATTGTATAATAAACCTGTAAAAACATTGAATAGCACAGCTAATGTGGGAGAGGGGGACCCTTACACACAAGGAGATATAATGCTCACTGAATCTGATTATGAAAGTTTACAGATCCTGGAAGAACTAGCAGATCAATCTTCTAAGCACGTTGAACCAAGGAGGCCACAATTGAAAAAGAAATCCCAATTTTTTCCAGAATTGTATTCTAACCCATTCATCAGAACCTACAAAGAATTGGTAGCCCGAGATTTAGATAATCTGTATCACACTACACAATATATGAACGATACTGATAATCTATCTCAATGTGAAAAGCAGGCTATCCAAGAAATACGTTCTTGGTCTGATGTTGTAATCAAACCCTCTGATAAAGGGGGAAACGTAGTGTTATGGCCACGGGAAGCATATATCACTGAGGCAAGACGCCAACTTGCTGATAGTGAATGCTATAAAAAATTACTTCTTAATCCTTCACCCAATATCCTTGAGTTCTATCAGAAAGTACTTATAACGGCTAAGAAAGACATGCTAATTTCTTCCATGGACTTTGATTTTCTCTGGTGTGAGAATCCTCGTACCCCTACCCTCTATCTCCTCCCTAAAGTGCACAAGCATAGCCTCATACCACCAGGCCGCCCAATTATTTCCAGCAATGGGTGTGTTACTGAAAAAGCCAGTCAATTTCTGGATTACCATTTGAGGCCCTATGTACTTAGTCTACCATCTTATATTCGTGACACCATGGATATATTATCTAAAATTCAGGATATCACGGTAACTAAGGATACGTGGTTGGTCACATGTGATGTGGAATCCCTCTACACCAGCATCAAACATGATGCTGGTGTGGAGGCGGTGAGATACTTTTTGAGTGAAAATGACAATACTGACTTTAATGATTTTTTACTTACCATGCTACGACTTGTTTTGACTAAGAATTTCTTTATTTTTGAAGATAATTTTTATCTCCAGACCAGAGGGACTGCCATGGGGACAGCCTGCGCTCCCACCTATGCCAACCTATATCTAGGCTGGTGGGAGCGCGAGGTTGTCTTCTCCGGAGCCCATGAGGATTATACCAACCATGTCCTCATGTGGCTCCGGTATATAGATGATATTTTCATACTATGGCAGGGTGATCCGGAACATCTTCATTCTTTTATAGACACCCTTAATACCAATTCCCTCAATTTAAAGCTTACCCTGGAGAAGAGCCAACAATCCATCAATTTCTTAGATTTGACTATCAATATAGATTCAGAGGGATCTGTCGTGACTGACATTTATAGAAAACATACTGCTACCAACAGTATTCTCCATCATAAAAGCTCTCATCCACCTGCCACCATTAAAAGTATACCATACGGAGAATATCTCCGGTTACGCAGGAATTGTTCCACCATTGAGACTTTTAGAAGGAGAGCAACGGAATTACGGAAAAGATTTCAGGCACGCGGTTATGGCCGTAAGGCACTCAATAAAGCATACCGTAAAGCTTTACTCACCAATAGAGAGACCTTGATCTACCCTAAGAATAAAACTCCTTCTAGGGATAAAATCATTCGTTTTGTAGGGACACACAGTGTGGAATCACAACAAATTGTTAATATTCTTAATAAGCATATTAATGTGCTTCACTGTGATCCTGACATTAGCAACTCATATTTATTTTATCTCCTAAAATTTCCCTAATGTCAGGATCACAGTGAAGCACATTAATATGCTTATTAAGAATATTAACAATTTGTTGTGATTCCACACTGTGTGTCCCCACAAAGCGAATTATTTTATCCCTAGAAGGAGTTTTATTCTTGGGGTAGATCAAGGTCTCTCTATTGGTTAGTAGAGCTTTACGGTATGCTTTATTGAGTGCCTTGCGGCCATAGCCGCGTGCCTGGAATCTTTCCCGTAATTCCGTTGCTCTCCTTCTTAAGGTCTCAATGGTGGAACAATTCCTGCGTAACCGGAGATATTCTCCGTATGGTATACTTTTAATAGTGGCAGATGGATGAGAGCTTTTCTGATAGAGAATGCTGTTGGTAGCAGTATGTTTTCTATAAATGTCAGTCAAGACAGATCCCTCTGAATCTATATTGATAGTCAAATCTAAGAAATTGATGGATTGTTGGCTCTTCTCCAGGGTAAGCTTTAAATTGAGGGAATTGGTATTAAGGGTGTCTATAAAAGAATGAAGATGTTCCGGATCACCCTGCCATAGTATGAAAATATCATCTATGTACCGGAGCCACATGAGGAGATGGTTGGTATAATCCTCATGAGCTCCGGAGAAGACAACCTCACGCTCCCACCAGCCTAGAATCATTGAAGTCAGTATTGTCATTTTCACTCAAAAAGTATCCCACCGCCTCCACACCAGCATCATGTTTGATGCTGGTGTAGAGGGATTCCACATCACATGTGACCAACCACGTGTCCTTGGTTACCGTGATATCCTGAATTTTGGATAATATATCCATGGTGTCACGAATATAAGATGGTAGACTAAGTACATAGGGCCTCAAATGGTAATCCAGAAATTGACTGGCTTTTTCAGTAACACACCCATTGCTGGAAATAATTGGGCGGCCTGGTGGTATGAGGCTATGCTTGTGCACTTTAGGGAGGAGATAGAGGGTAGGGGTACGAGGATTCTCACACCAGAGAAAATCAAAGTCCATGGAAGAAATTAGCATGTCTTTCTTAGCCGTTATAAGTACTTTCTGATAGAACTCAAGGATATTGGGTGAAGGATTAAGAAGTAATTTTTTATAGCATTCACTATCAGCAAGTTGGCGTCTTGCCTCAGTGATATATGCTTCCCGTGGCCATAGCACCACATTTCCCCCTTTGTCAGAGGGTTTGATTACAACATCAGACCAAGAACGTATTTCTTGGATAGCCTGCTTTTCACACTGAGATAGATTATCAGTATCATTCATATATTGTGTAGTGTGATACAGATTATCTAGATCTCGAGCTACCAATTCTTTGTAGGTTCTTATGAATGGGTTAGAATACAATTCTGGAAAAAATTGGGATTTCTTTTTCAATGTGGCCTCCTTGGTTCAACGTGCTTAGAAGATTGATCTGCTAATTCTTCCAGGATCTGTAAACTTTCATAATCAGATTCAGTGAGCATTATATCTCCTTGTGTGTAAGGATCCCCCTCTCCCACATTAGCTGTGCTATTCAATGTTTTTACAGGTTTATTATACAATTTATATAGTGCTATTTTGCGTAAATATAAATGCAAATCTTTTTCCCACGTGAATCTATCAAAGTGAGTGGCCGGTGAGAATGACGAACCTTTCTGTAATACTGAAATATGGTCTTCGGATGAAATTCTATCAGACGAATTGATGATCTGAAGAGAGTCTACATTATGTGCATAATCGGTTACTTGTCCCTATCTCTCTAATCTGATTAGTTCTGTCTATTATCCACTAGTATGGTTAATCAATTTTCTGGCGATTTGATATTTCATCATTGGATTGATACAACTTTGTACATTATATGAATACAAATCAGTGCGTCCATCCCCCTAGAGGAACCTTCTGTCCTTCCCCTTGTCCCATTAACCCGATATTAATCTTGACATAAAACACAAATAAATATATATATATGTATTAGTCCCGCGATCTCCCAGCTGAACGCCCCCACTTCTAGGGCGCACCTGACACCCCCAAATTCAAAAACCCCTAAAAAAAATAGGGATAAAGAAAAAGCACAATCTGTACACTATATCAGAAGGGTAGTGTCCGCGGGTTTCTAGACAATCTTATTAAGATTTTTCAAGGAATCTGTTCAAGAAACCTTGAAAAAGGGCAACCTATGCCTGAAACGCGTTGGTATAGGAGGTAATTCTTGTCTTTCTGCCTACAAGCACTACCTTTCTTCCCACTTTATGTGTCTGCAGACATATGGGTCCTATTTTATGTCCGCTTGCAGTATAGTGTACAAGATCTAGGAGGATAGATTGGGAACGTAGCAGTGACTATTACCCCCAACCCGGGGTTACCAAGGGTTTCCCCCAAAGACAGCATAGAAACAGTTTTTTATTATTGTTTTTTAATATGAAGTTTTTATTGTAAGAATTTTGTGAAAATTAAAAGTCCATTCCTTTTGAGTGATTGGAGTAGAGTCCGGTACTTTCACCAATAAACGTCACCTCGGAAGTCTGCAGCTACTTCTTGGGGTGTTAGGTGGAGGAAGGAAGCCCTCTCTGGACACTCTGAGGGGAAGGGACCTCTCAGAAGTTCCCTGAAGAAACAGTCCACAATAAAGTCCATATTTAGAGCCTAGTGGAGGAGAAGAAAATCGGGCTCTACCCTCCGCCACAGGAGAAAAGGTCCCGGCTGAGAGGAATTCCTGTGAAAAGAAATAACTTAAATACACCATTTCAGGCTCAAATAAGGAGAAAAAGATTGTGAGTATAACTTACCTGTGAATACCTGTTTGGTAGAATTTGCTGCACAAGATTCCTGTCTCCCTTTGGTTTTTTCGGAACCGTTGAAGGGGTGTTACCCCCTAGAAGAGGAGAAGCTCCGTACCAGGAGATCCCTGTGTAAAGAAAGAACTTAAAGATACTTCTTGAAGCCCTAATAAGAAGAGGAAGATTGTGAGTATAACTTATCTTTACCTTTTCCGGCTGCTTAGCGGTATTACACAAGGATTGTATTGTTTTTATTTTTTCATGTGGAGAGAGACAGCGGAATTTCCAGGCTGCATCTAAAGAAAAAGAAAGAGAAAAAGATCTGAGGATTGGTTCATAGCAAGGAAACAAGAGAAGATCCATGTGAGTAGGGGTGATTCCCCTTACTTCCTTTTTTATTGTTTGAAAGTTTCCACACATGGGGATTTCTCTCTTCTTTTTTTGAGAAACACTACAGACTAAAGTAAGAAAAGAAGTAACCATCCAGTACCTACACCTTAATAAGATTGTCTAGAAACCCGCAGACACTCCCCTTCTGATATAGTGTACACATTACCTTGACATACTACACCATATTTCCTTTCTGTGTCTTGTTCTCTCCCCCCTCCACTCTTCAACCCACGGTGCCACCTAGGACTCCCTCAGGATCCAGGACCATATGAACTTTAATGTGGACATCACCTATCCAAGGCCCCTTGAGACACCACAGACACAAATAATTTCCCTACTAGTACCCCACAGTACACATCTAGTATTGAGCGCTCCCTACCTTCAATCTCCTTTCAATTTCCTCAATGTTGATTGTCCCAGAGTTGCACGTTGAATTTGTTACCTAAAATACATAAGAATTCTACCAGGCCACCGGGAAGACCCATTGTGTCTGGCAATAATTTTCTAACAGAACAAGCCAGCAAATATATTGATTGCTACTTATGTGCATTTGTCACCTCTTTGTTTTCCTATTTGAGAGACAACACTGATTTAGTCTTACATCTGGAAGGGATCTAAGTTCCACCATCTACTTGGCTTGTAACCCTCAACGTAAAATCTTTATATACTTCTATCAGTCATGACCAAAGTATAAGTGCTGTGGCTTCATTCTTACAATCAAACAACAGTCCAGATCACAATGCATTTCTTCCCCAATTATTACAATTTGTTTCAACTCATGTGCCCCATCGTATGCAAATTTATACCTGGGACAATGGGAGTGGGATGTCGTCTTTGGCAAACCAGGCATGTGCCCCATGCGCTCGTCTGGCTGCGCTACATAGACGACATCCTGTTTCTATGGCAGGGAGAGGAGTCCAATCTAAATGCATTTGTCACATTCTTAAATGATAATTCTTTGAACTTGAAACGTTCTATGCACAAAAACATGTCTAGTGTTGATTTCCTAGACTGAGAAGAAATTGCTCCTCAGTTTATGACTTCAAGACTCAAGCTGTTAAGACAACATCCTGCTGGACGAGGTTACAAATCTAAACTTTTACGTAAGGCATATCCACATGTCCTTAGTACTCCAAGGGATCTACTTGTTGCCACCAGGTCTAAGACTACTACTGCCAAACTTGTTCGGTTTATAGGCACATATTGTAGATAGGCTGCTTCTGTCAATAAATAATATTTTAAATAAACACTTACCTGTACTTACCAGCAATCCCATATATGGTGAAGTTTTAGGACCTCATATCCCATATGTTGTCGGGGGGCTTGTAATTTAAGAGATAAATTTGTTTCAAGTCATTTTTCCCAAAACAAGCCAGCACTTACAACTAAAAAAATACTTAGGATCTAATTTTTGAAATTCATGTAGAGCCTGTCCTAACATGTTAAAAGTTCAGACCTTTGTAGATCGGTACAGTATGATGCATACAATCTCTGATTTTTTCAATAGTAATTCCACATATAATTCCCCGTTTGTTTTACCCTGTTCCTGCAATCTGAGATATGTAGGTAAAACAATACGAACATTTTTAATTTGATTACTCGAACATGTTGGCAATAACCTTAGGGATAAACAGAATTTAAAGCAACCAACTCCTATTGCAAGACATTTTATGAAAATATCACAATTCTGACCCTTCAGGCTTATCTGCCTTTGTCATTGATAAAGTCAGTTCGGACATTAGAGGAGGGGATGTTGATACTCAATTATTAAAAAAGGGAAGTCAACTAGATTTTTTTACTTAACACTATTTGTCCACATGGACTAAATGAGGCCCTTTCTTATTATTCATCAGGTGGATTGAGATCTCTATATTTGCATTTTAATTAGGATCTCTAAATATTGATCTTGAGATTATATAAAATATGAATTGATATATTTGTTTTTGAATTTCATTAAAATGCTTAGATTCAGACCTTAAGTTGATATATTAATTATATTAAGGATTACAGTCTCCTTTTTTGACGATGACTGTTGTTCTTTATCATACAATAATTTTTAGACTATCATACCCATTTATTATGTAGATATATATAAGACATCATATTTGGATGTTGTGGTGACATGCAATTGTTCCCACAGGTATCAATTATTATAGGTCGTCCTAGGCATTCCTATTTCCTAGACCATGTTCCGCCGTTATGGAGAGGTGGCAACATGGACCGTAAACTCTTACAAAAGGAGAGCCAATGGATCCACAGTCTTAATACCTTATCCCCGTACAGACTTAATGTGTCCCCTAATTTGTCTTGTTTTTATTGACACCATTACGGTGTATTTATGTATGGTTCCCTTTTGTATAACTTCCTCTTTATCCCCATTTAATTTGTTTTAATATTTTCTGGCATAGCAACGTATTTAATTGCCTGCCCTTTCAAGTTCTCTAACCTCCGGGACTCTTTGGCATCTGCAAGTCTTTACATTTTTACTTGTCCGTCTTAGTTTTTAACTCACGATCTATATTGTGCACTTCAATGTAACATATGCTGCAGTTTTACATGTTACTTAAATATCACTTCTCATTGGATATTTTGTATCTTTACATTAGTGGGTTGTTTTGGACGCGTCTCCATAGTTACTTGTGGAAGCCTCTGGTGTGATGACTTGATTCTGGCGCCGGAGGACGTCCATGAGTGGACCGGAGACACGATAGGGAGGTTCTTCACGTGGGTAAGTTGTAAAAATACACTGTCTGTTCAGTTTAATCTTTATACCCTGATAAAAGTCAATAAATAACTGAAACGTTAGATTCACTATCTATAGTCAATCTATTTATTTAAATAAGACAACGAGTGCCGAGCATTTAAAAAAATAAATAAATAAAAAGTATCTGCGTGTTAGTGATTAGTTACTAGTTATTATAAACTGGATCCGAAGATCCAGTAGCGCTTTGTATCAGTGTATCTGTACGCTAGCTTGGGAAAAACACTCCTATTGCACGGACATGGTTTTCTGTCAGTCTAGGATACCCAGGTGTCCAGCACTCCAATTATAAACAAAAAATCATAGTCATGGATGATGCAAATAGCAAATAGTTTATAGGTGAGAAATCCAAGCATATCATATACAGGCAGGTATATAACAGGTGTCAAATGCAGGGTATAAGTAAAAACAGTATAGGCTGTACCAAAGCGGGCTGATGCTGTTGAGCTAAAATGTTCCACAGGCCAGAGCAAGGAGGTATCAAACAGAGGTATGCCAAAGGTAAATAACCAAAAAACATAGGAGCCACCTAGGACCCCCTCAGGAGGGCAAAAGTGGCCCTAAGGGCCATGCTAAGTATTGTTTCCACTTTTGCCCTCCGCTGGCACCTTTGAGCTTTTACATGATTTCAGGTGTACCCTACACTGTTTAGCCCCATGGTGGCGCCTATGTTTTTTGGTTATTTACCTTTGGCATACCTCTGTTTGATACCTCCTTGCTCTGGTCTGTGGAACATTTTAGCTCAACAGCATCAGCCCGCTTTGGTACAGCTTATACAGCCTATACTGTTTTTACTTATACCCTGCATTTGACACCTGTTATATACCTGCCTGTATATGATATGCTTGGATTTCTCACCTATAAACTATTTGCTATTTGCATCATCCATGACTATGATTTTTTGTTTATAATTGCAGTGCTGGACACCTGGGTATCCTATTGCCTATATATATATATGTATTACATAGACAAAAAACCTTGCGATTTAACATGTCTGATTAAGGTTTCCTACATTGACACCAAATTTTGAGACCTTTGAAATGTCTGACACTCAAAATCCAAAAAGCAATGAAATTCCAACATTAAGGCTGGAGCTTTAATGGATGTGTTCCTTAAGCTATACAGACATGGTATACCATCACATCCTGTTGTTTGCTCCACCATTTTGTGATTGACAGCAATCTCACTCCATGATAGTGCTGAATCTGCAGTGAACAACAAGATGTGATGGTATACCATGTCTGTATAGCTTAAGGAACACGTCCATAAAGGCGGAATGTCATTGCTTTTTGGAGTTTGAGTGTCAGACGTTTCAAAAGTCTCAACATTTCAGACATGTTAAACTGCAAGGTTTATTGTCTATGGAATAGATTTTTAAATTGTACAGTAAGGGCTTGTCTAATCCCTAATTAACCATCCAGTACAATACTTAAAGTAGGGCACAGTCCCTGTATGGGGTGTAGTGTAATGGTGTGTATGTGTGGTGTGTAGTGTAAGAGGGTGTATGTGTGATGTGTAGTATAAGGGAGTGTATGTAAGGGGGAATGTAAGGGGGTGGTATGTGTGATGTGGAATGTAAGGGGGGTATGTGTTATGTGGAATTTAAGGTGGTGGGGTATGTGTGATGTGGAGTGGAATGGGTAGTGTAGTGTATGTGTGATGTGTAGTATAAGGGAGTGTATGTAAGGGGGAATGTAAGGGGGTGGTATGTGTGATGTGGAATGTAAGGGGGGTATGTGTTATGTGGAATTTAAGGTGGTGGGGTATGTGTGATGTGGAGTGGAAT
>WWET01002224.1:253208-268784 GCA_011038615.1 Limnodynastes dumerilii
CCAAGCATCTGACTTGCCTTTTTCATTGCTTTGTTACATTGATTGGCTACCTTCAAGTTACTGGAAATAATGACTCCTATATCCCTTTCCTCCTCGGTAGATTCTACTGTAATGCCATTAAGGAAATATTGAGCGTTTGGGTTTTTATGTCCTAAGTGCATGATTTTGCATTTTTTGGCATTAAACTGCAGTTGCCACACTCTTGACCATTCCTCCAGTCTACCTAGATCATCCCTCATTTTCTGTAACCCACCTGGTGTGTCTACCCGGTTACATATCTTGGTGTCATCTGCCAAAAGGCATATTTTCCCCTCAATACCACAGGCAATATTACCTATAAAGATATTAAATAGCACTGGTCCAAGTACAGAACCCTGGGGTACTCCACTGGTTACCTTACCATCCCCAGAAGAGATTCCATTTACTACAACCCTTTGTTGTCTATCCTGTAACCAAGATTGTATCCATGCAACTAGCTTTAAGTCCAACCCTAAAGTTTCCAGCTTATTTAACAGTCTTCGATGTGGCACAGTGTCAACAGCCTTGCTAAAATCTAGATAAGCTATGTCTACAGCTCCCCCTTTATCTAATACTTTACTGACCCAGTCAAAAAATTCAATAAGATTTGTTTGACATGATCTTCCCTTAGTGAATCCATGCTGCTTGGGATCCTGTAAGTTACTGTATTTAAGATACTGTTCGGTGCTTCGGTGGTGCAGTGATGATGGCTGTGGGTCCTTGTATCAGCATGGGCCCCGGTGCCATTGCACCTGTTGTACCAATGGTAGTTCCGCCTCTGCACAATATAATACAATAAAAAAATGGAACAAATACAATATTTGCTTTAAGATTATAAAATAATTAGATAAATAAAAGGGGGTGAATGCACCACACACAACCACCCCCTTACACTGCATCCCACACATACACACCCTTACAGTACACCCTGTACATACAGTGCCTTACACCACACACATCATAGGTTACGCTGGGTGATGACTGACAACCTCCTCTTGAAGACATTCAATTGAGGCAACTGTTGCAATATGAGGGTATCCCCTTGTTGCTAATCAATAGCAGCTATCCCTATGTAATAGAGGACCAGCAGTCACACTTTAACCATTCTGGGATATTATCTCCCCAGCTCTATTATTCATTTTGTAGTGGTGTCCAGAGAAGATTGCTGGTAATAGAGAGATGCCTGAAGCACACAAGGACACCATGAAGTATTAAAATACTCTTTTTTTTTTCCTGTTACCAGCCATCTTCTCTATCGGAACACCATTTTACATTTCTATGAAAGAGCAGGGTAAAGTACTTGCATGGGGAGAGCCACCGACAGATGAGCCTCAAGTGCCTTGTAATTGTCCTATGTAAAGAAAAAAAGAGTTTCTAAATAAGTTTTGGTTCTAAGGCAGATTTAAAAAATGGGTGCCTTTGACAAAAAGTAATGTAAAAAAAACTTTTTATTATTATTTATTATTTTCCACACTATTATGAAGCAGGCATGGGTGTGATTACACTACTGTGATGTTCACAATTTAAAGTTTATTGTATGTTCCCTAGAAAATTCCACAGAGGTTCAGGCTCCCAATACACCCCAACATCATCCATCCAGTGGATCAGACTTGGAAGCTATGAGAAGGCAACAGCCAAGAGCATCCCCAGAACCTCTGGCTGCTGTTCTTGTGGATGATTCAGTTAAGCCTTTTATCACCTCCCTACACCACTGCCATCTCTACTCTAAACACCATCCCTACTCTTTAACCCAGCCTCACTCTAAGTCACATTTTTAGCCCCAGCCTCACTCTGAAACCCTGCCTCACTTTAAGCCAAATTCTCAAGCACAGGCCCACTCTCAGCCCCAGTGAAGTACCACTGTCCTCTCTCTGGAACCAGTCCTAACTTACACTGACTTTCAGTGGTACCCACATCATCCCCATTGCACTATACAAAAATCCTTTAATATTTAGAGTCACTTGAACATTTGGCATTGATAATGATAAATCACCACATTGCTATTAAAAGATATATAAAATGCACCCCCGTACAGAAAAATCATGTAGATATATAGCTACCGTTGGATCTAAAGTATACCATTGATTTTTGTGCCATGGGATAAAAACCCTAAACAGACCTAATTTTGAATTTAAACATGTATTTTTTTTTTAAAGGTCCTTATCTTATGATTCATGGGATCACAAGATGGGATCCTTTGGATCACATAGACCTAAAACCTGTCCAGGATCCAACTGGATCACCTAGCGAATGCATAATTGGACAGACAGACAAAAAGCCAAACAATGAAACAAACAGACCAACAAATTTTATATATAAGATATAAAATCTATCAGCCAGCACCTTTCTTTTTAATGGGATGCCTGTGGCTTACCTCTGCTACAGAGCAGATTGATCCCAAAGCTTCTCCACGAAACCCATATGTCTGTAACATTTCTAAATCCTCGTGGCTGGTAATTTTCGAGGTGTAGTGCTTTACACCCATAACAGGTGTGTCTGCTGTTTTAATACCTTGGCCATTATCTCGCACTTCAATCTTATCAAATCCAAAGTTGTCCTGAAAAGATTAAAAACAAAGTTAAAAAAATTTGTTAAAAAAATTTGTTGTGAAATACAATTAAATTGCAGATAATTAATCCTTAAAAAACGCCACACATCACCGTTGATTAAAAATCAACAGTAAAAATCCCTTAGTAAATCTAGTGATTTGGGAACCCAAATCGACAGAAATCTGTGTGGATGGCTGGCAATTTATAATTATAAATAACTGCCAAAATTGCCCCTTAGTAAATCTGGCCCACAGAGTGCATATAAGGTCCACCCCTTTTTTACTGCACTTCTATGGTAAGAATATATATAGTGCCATGGAGGGGTCAAGGAAACCATATAATCAGGTAATAAGCTAAAGCTTCCTTATCCTCCTCCCTGGTAGCTCTCTTCCATTCCCCCCCCCCCCCCCCCCCCCCCCCCCCCCTCCCTTTTTTNCTCCCACTCTACCTCTCTGACTTTTTTTTAGAAGAATGGGCTTTAATACCTTTAATTACATATTCTTCAGTAATGCAAGATTTAATCTATCTGGCTACAGATGCTTTAGATGTAGGGTACCCAAGTCCCAATCATTTGGTCAATGTTCCACTTTTCCACTTTACACTTTGCTCTCGACATTGTGACATTGTTTGTGTCACAAAACATCATACAGAAATTCTCAGGCAACATGGCCATAATCCTCCATTACAACCTAATCAAACTGGTAAATCCCCAGTGTTTCCTACATTGTGCCTGAGACTAAGTTCCATAGCTCAAGCTCCAGCATTACCAACCACTTGCCTCAATTATGTCACATGCTTACAGCTACCAATAGAGGCTCCGAGGACTTTCTCTATGGTTCCTATCAGCTCTCAGCTAATGAGCAAAGGGTACATCAAAAGCCCAAGCTTCCTCTTTGAAACACCCAACCCAAGGATCCCTGAGGCAGAATCCCAAACACCAGAGTGTGACAGTGACAGTTTGATTGCATAAATTGAAAAGTTTAAAAGATGCAATCAAACGATGTTGTGTTCTTTGAAACAATCAGGCATAATATTTACAGCATACACACTTACACGATATTGTGTCAAACACTTGTGCGATTGGAACAATAATAGTGAAATAAAGGGACAAAGTGTAGCCAGCTTAAGTTGTTTAATTCTGTGAATATAAATCCTTAAGTCCCTAACTAAGTCTAACTAATAGAATTTAATTACTTTAGACATCTTGGGATTTTGACACAACGAAGGTAGAATAACCTTCTGATTCATATGAAACATGGAAACAACCTTATGGAGAAAATCAGGATTCGTTCTGAGCACCAGCTTAACTACCTTATCCACAACCTCATCTGATCACAGAGTCTATAACTCTGAAATGCTTTAAGCCGACGTGATCACTACCATAAATACCCTCCCAGTCAGATATTTCCAATGTGCATCTTCGAAGGGTTTAAATCTCATTCTAATAGTGTAAAACCTAATTGTCTTTGTTACAAGCCTTATCGCTATCCAGCATAGCATTTAAATATGAAATCTGGACTGTCAGGGAAATTAAAACTAATCTTTGAAGCTTTGATTCCGAAAAGGCCAAAATTTGCCCAGTAGAAGAACTTATTAAAGGATGTGGGTTACTGCTGCAAAATGCTCTTTTTTAAAAGAAAAAAAGAAATGATGAGGGCTAGCAGTTGGGGTATATCACAGCAAGCTATAAACAGTAGATATATATCTGATGTGGCTATATCTAGAGGGGATGGACTGTGCAGGCTGGAGGTGGGTGCAACACCTAAAAAAATGAGAACATAGGAAGAAATAGCAGTGCTGGCACACTCTAAATAGAGACAACACAACAATGCAAGTGGTGGAATACAAAATGGCAAGTGGTTCAAATCAATAAAAATTTTAATCTAAAAAAACAAAAATAAAACATGTACAATATAAAATACACAAATGACAATATCAATATAATAATAATCAATTAGATGATATCATGAGAGATTGTCACAGATGCTCCATCAGTTGGGCTCATAATAGACAAAAAGTGCAGACACAGCCCACAGGTAACCGCCCCTGGGGGAAAGAAAGGGGGGCCCGAACGGTAGGTATTGCCTCCACTGTGTAAACCTGGATAATAACTTAGATGAGGTAGATTCCACTGAAAGAATGTTACTTCTAAATGAAGGATTGATACTTGAGAAATAACAATGTTGTCAGTAGTATGCTGTAAATGGCCAATATATGAACCTCATAAAGAATTATAATAGGAGAACGCCAATGTAAGGTTGTAGATGAATAATAGCCATTCACTTTGTAGTAATTGCACGGAGCATACACGTGGAACAGAGTTTCCAAACAGTGCTGACAGGCAGGGAGAGTTTCTCAACCCGCACTGGGCCGAGCTGTCAACTGCTAGCAGGGAAGGAGAAATTCAATCAATCAATGCATGCATGCAGTGTGCAAGAGAGGATTCAATAAGCCGTAGTACTCCGTGGCCAGTATAGATGTAAATAAGAACAGTCTTACAGGGCATCCCCGGACCGAGTGCTGGCACACGGAAAAAGAGGAAGGTGGTGATACTTGTCAATGAGCTCACAACGGAGGAGCTCCGAGAGCGCAGTGTTATAATCACACAGCTGTGGAATCAACGAAAAGAGACTAGGAGACGGAGCAGTATCATGTAACGCGTTTCATCCCAGAATGGGACTTTTTCAAGTATACAGCAGCTATCTGGGCTACACCTATTTATATGAATCCATGTAGTCTTTCAGCTGTGAATTAATCAAAGATCTGAATCCTTGCAATAAAAGATGTTATTTTGAGTTTCATATTGTCTTAAATCGCTTTGCTGTTTCACGCAACATAGATGTTTATAAAAAACATTTCAGTAGTGAATCTCAAAAGAAAAGGATAAAAAACATTTAGAAAGAAAAATCATTTAACCACTTGCATTGTTAAAAGTAAGTGTGTGTGTGTGTGTATATATATATATATATATATATATTTAATGAGTGTACATATGTGTATATACATGTATATACAAAATGTATATACACACATATGTATATACTTCAAAAAATATAATAAAATAAAAATAAATATAAAAAATATATCTAATAATAAAGTAACAATAATAAATATAAAAATATAAATAACAATAATGCTGACAATAATATAAATCATACATAGAGAATAAAAATTAAAATAAATAAAGATGTATAAAAAATTACAAAATAAATACAAAATAAAAAGCTTAAGATGTAATACAATGAAACCGAAGATGGTCAGATGGAAATAACCGTATTAACAATGTTTACAATGATAACATAAAATAAATCATAAAATAATGTAAATAATAATAAACAAGAAAGAATTTTATACAAAAAATACACACAAAAAACAAAAATATTGTGGAATGATAAATATGAGAGGGAATAACAGATTCAAATCTCTATGAATTTCAAAGATTCATTTAACCCATCAGATGTTAATGTTTGAAGACGGAAAATCCATTCTGTCTCTTTATGACATAACTTTTTAAACCGATCTCCTCCCCTAACAGTGTGCTTAACATAATCAATCCCTAAAATCAATAGTGACTCAGGATTATTGTCAGGAAATTCTGAGAAATGACTCGACACACTATGTGTAGTGAGTCCTTTTATTATATTCCTCCTATGTTCTCTACATAGTTCCTTCAGTGAGCGTGTAGTTCGGCCCACATACTGTAGGCCACACGCACACTGAAGGACGTAGACAACATAGGAGGATTCACAATTAATGAAATTTGAAAGACTATAAGATATACCAGTAACATTGGATATCACAGAAGTAGCTCTATTTACCATATGTTTGCAAGTAAGGCAAACAGATCTGTTACACTTATAGGGCCTGATCCTGAACTACGCTGATGCGCTGTGCTTGTACCGGCATTCACTTACCCCGACACTCCCCCTGTGCGGGCGTATGGCCCCTTCCTTACTACCCTAACTTCAGCCCAGGAGCGTATGGCCGCCTCCCCCCGCCCACCTACACTAACCTGAACGTAGGGACGCTGGGGGATGTCCACTCCAGCGTCCTTACGGCGCTGCTACGGACGCCCGATCCACGATCGGGCATTGCCGTAGCAACGCCGGGAAACATCTCCCCGGCGCATGCGCAGATCGGCTGAAAAGCCGATCTTACGCTTACGCCCGCCGTCCTAGCGACGGCGGGCATAGTTCAGGATCAGACCCATAGTTTCCATTAGGTCTGTTGGGTAACCATGTTTCAACAGTATTTTTACTAGTAATAACAGGTAAATGACTAGGAGCCAGAATGGTCTTCAGGGATTGGTTTTTCCTAAAAAACCACTCTAGGTCTATCAGGAAGTATGGGACCCAAAACTGCATCTCAAGAGTTCAACATTTTTTCCCACAATGGGGCAGATCCTGAACTACGTTTTTCCGCGAATTTACGTGTGGCGGACACGTAAGTTCGCAGATTTGTACGCACTGCGCATGCGCACCGCAGAAAATACGCACATTCGCGTAGCGTATTTTCTAACGTAAGGAGAATTCACGTATTGCGAACGTAAGTAATTACGTGTGGGCATGCCAAAATTACGTTAGTGACGAATACGTGCGTTTTACGTGAAGTAGGCGGGGGGGGGGTTTTAAAGTGTACAGTATGGGCGTGCTAAGCTGCGTACGTTCGCGTAGTCTGTACGCACGTTAGCGGACGTATGCTGTTACGTTTGGAAAAGTTAAGGTAGGGTTTGGGTAGCGTATTTTCACAAAATACGTCCGTGCAGGGGGTGTGTTAAGGGTAGCGTAGCGAATTTACGTACACGAAAATTCGCTACGCGAACAAACGTACAGCAAACGTTGTTCAGGATCTACCCCAATGTTTTTATTTTTTTTGTGAACGATTATTAAATTTGCTGATAAACAGCAGATCTTCTTTATGTTCTTTATGTTGTGTGCAGAATGACTCCAATTCTTAATCTTTTTCTTTTCTTTTTTCTGATCTATCCCTTGGATCAACATGGTTCTATCTTGAGATGCTGCAAACGAAATGGCTTTGGTAATTAAACTTTGGGGATAACCTCTAGCTGTAAATTTTGTTCCCAAAAATTGGGCTTGTTTCTGGAAATCATCTGAGAGGGTACAATTCCTTCTCAGTCTGCACATTTGGCTCTTGTGGATATTGTCCAACCAGGGTTTATAGTGACTGCTAGTGTAGTGAAGATAATGAATGGTATCCACCAGTTTACAATAATTCTTAGTGTGAATATTGTGACCATCTGAAAAAATGGTGATATCTAAGAAGTTCATAGTGTCGGACTGCATTTCAGAGGTGAACTTGAGATTAAAAGAATTAGTGTACAAATAAGTGACAAATTCACAGGGCAGCTCAAATCCCCCATACCAAATAATAAACAGGTCACCTATGTAACGGCCATAGAGCACCAGATTCGCCCCGTAGGGGCCACCCCAGATAAGTTGTTCCTCAAATTCCGCCATGTATAAATTGGCGAAACTGGTGCCCATGGCTGTCCCGTGACACTGTAAATAAAAAACACCATAAAAAAGAAAATAGTTGTGAGAAAGAATAAAAGAAATAGACTGAGTGATGAATGCACGTAACCTCTCAGAGATACCACTATCTTTCAAAATCTATCAAAATTTTGTCAATGACATTAATGCCATCCACATGGGGAATATTGGTGTATAATGAAGAAACATCAAGAGTGATGAAATATAATGAGATTTCCAGGAAATAGTTGATAGTTTATTAATAAGATGTGTGGTATCACGAATGTACGATCTCGGAGAGGTTACGTGCGGTTGTAGGAAGTGATCAACAAAAAAAGACAGGTTGGACGTGAGGGAACCAACACCAGAAATAATGGGATGACTAGGTGGGTTAGTGAGGGATTTATGAATTTTGGGTAAAAGATATAATATGGGAGTGACCAGAAAATGAGTGAAAAAAAAGCGATACTCATCCCGGGTAATGACTCCATCCCCAAGAGCCAAAGACAGAACTGATTCCAATTCGTGCAAAAATATAGTAGTACGGTTCTTATCTAATTTCTGATAATAAAAAGAGTTGTTAAGTTGACTAAGGGCTTCAGAAATTTAATTTTCTCTAGTCAATAGAACGACCCCCCCCCCACTCTTGTCAGCAGATTTGATGACAAGGGAGGGGTCGTTCTTTAGAGATTTTAATGCCAATTTCTCCGAACGAGACAGATTACCATTAGATAGACCTTGCTTTTTGTCACATAACCTTCTAAAGTCATCCATAGTTTTTTTTTATAAAAAATCTGGATAGGCATACTTTTGTGACTAATGGGAAAAAATTGAGACTTGTTTTTAAAGATAGATCTATCTACTTTGTAGCCACCATCACTATTGATATAAAAAATATACTTGGTATCAGGAGATTGTGTATCTGCTAAATTAGCTGATTGTAATTCTTCTAATATTTTGATACACTATTTCTTCCTGATCCAACAATATAGGATGGGCATCATATATTTCTTCCTTACAAAGTTTTTTACTTGAGAAATATCTTTTTCTACACAACACCCGTACAAAGCGATTTAACTCAACAAAGAGGTCATACAGATTTGGGCCAGTATCCGGGGCAAAATTAAGCCCTTTGGACAGAAGATTAATTTCAGAGGAGGGACAATATTTTATTTGTTAAATTAAATATAGCTTTTTTGGAAGAGTCAGAGGCTACCGAATTGCCCTTTTTTGATTCTGACACCCCCTCTTTTGCCTCGTACTCTCTGTGTCTTTTGTAAGAGCTATGCGAGAGGGGTTCGTAATGATTGAACAGTGATACCACTGTTCAATCATTAGCATAAATTTGACTATTTTTAGACCAAGTGTATTCTTCCATCTTGGGCGGTGAATTACATATTACAACATTTCCACCATGTGATTCCTGGTGTGACAACACCACAGGACCTAATGGTCTGATATATTTGGGGGAAGAGATATTCCCACCGGTGTCCCTTTCATTTGGTAGGCAGCTGTTTTGTTTACCAAATTCTTTAGAACATTCCTTGGGTTTACTAGTTGTGTTTACAAATGTGTACTTTGTTTTTCCTTCAAAAGTCTTTTTTATATGTTTCACATGATGGAAGCCATCTTTAGGTGTCTGATTATTAGAATTCTTATTCATTGTATCGTTTTTGATTTTTCTCTGTTGATAATTAACAGCTTTTTTGCGATAGCTTCTAACTTGGTTGTGGGTATAATCATATTGGTCTCTTTGAAACTTTTCTATTTTTACGGAGACCTCTAGGGACAGTTTTAGTTTCTAGATATTTATTCAAGAATACAATGTCCCACCAATGTTTTATTTCCTCTTTTGGGATTCACTAGTAAAATGTTTTTTATAAATACCTATGTTGCGTGAAACAGCAAAACAATTTAAGACAATATGAAACTCAAAATAACATCTTTTATTGCAAGGATTCAGATATTTAATTAATTCACAGCTGAAAGACTACATGGATTCATATAAATAGGTGTAGCCCAGATAGCTGCTCTATGCTTGAAAAAGTGCCATTCTAGGATAAAACACGTTGCATGATCCTGCTCCATCTCCTAGGCTCTTTTCGTTGATTCCACAGCTGTGTGATTATAACATTGTGCTCTCGGAGGTCCTCTGTTGTGAGCTTATTGACAAGTATCACCACCTTCCTCTTTTCCGTGTGCCAGCATGAGACCTCAGTCCGGGGACGCCCTGTAAGACTGTTCTTATTTACATCTATACTGGCCACAGAGTACTATGACTTATTGAATCCCCTCTTGCACACTGCATGCATGCATTGATTGATTGAATTTCTCCTTCCCTGCTAGCCGTTGCCATCTTGACCCCAGTGCAGGTTGAGAAACACTCCCCGCCTGTCAGCACTGTTTGGAGACTCTGTTCCACGTGTATGCTCCGTGCATTTACTACCAAGTGAATGGCTATTATTCATCTACAACCTTACATTGGCGTTCTCCTATTATAATTCTTTATGAGGATCATATATTGGCCATTTACAGCATACTACTGGCAACATTGTTATTTCTCAAGTATCAATCCTTCATTTAGAAGTAACATTCTTTCAGCGGAATCTACCTCGTCTAAGTTATTATTCAGGTTTACACAGTGGTAGCAATACCTACCATTCGGGCCCCCCCTTTCTTTCCCCCAGGGGTGGTTTCCTGCGGGCTGTGTCTGCACTTTTTGTCTATTATGAGCCCAACTGATGGAGCATCTGTGACAATCTCTCATGATATCATCTAATTGATTATTATTATATTGATATTGTCATTTGTATATTTTATATTGTACATGTTTTATTTTTGTTTTTTAGATTAAAACTATTTTTATTGATTTGAACCACTTGCCATTTTGTATTCCACCACTTGCATTGTTGTGTTGTCTCTATTGAGAGTGTGCCAGCGCGGCTATTTCTTCCTTTGTTCTCTTTTTCAAAAGGCTGTTTTTTCCCTGCCAGTTTTGAACTGGTTGGGGAATCGATTGCTTCTGCCTCGCAAAGGATAAGCAATCTATCAGCGAAAGACAGAACATCCTACGGCAAATGGTAAGTATGAATTTACCCTAACCCTCCTCCTACATTACCCTAGCCCTCTCCCTCCATTACCTTAACCGTCCCCTTACATTAATTACCCTAACCCTCCTTTCCCCGCAGCCTGACCCTAAGACTTCCTTCCCTGAAACCTAACCCTAAGACTCCCCTCCCTGAAGCTTGACCCTAAGACTCCCCTCCCTGCAGCCTGACCCTAAGACTCCCCTATCCTCAGCCTAACTGTAAAACTCCCCTTGCATTACCCTAACCCTACCCCTAACCCTCCCTTCCCCACAGCCTGATCCAAAAATTACCCTCCCCGCCGTCTAACCCTAAAACTCTTATGGAGTCATACTCACCTACGGTTGGTGTTGCAGGTGCGACAGGTCTCCGGCGACATTTCCGAAAAATTAATTGGATACATACCAATTACAAAAAAAAGTTAAATTAACACTATTTTCTAAATAGAGACAATCAAAAATTAGCTTTCAGCTGTCTCTATTTCTAAAATTGCAATTTATAAGCAACGATACCACTTATTGACATTACACCAGTAAAGAAAAATTCTCGATACTCTATCATTAATCTTAGATAGTTATGGTTTTAGAAAGCTTTTAATAAGGTACAAATTATCTTGTCTGAAAAGCCTTGTCTCCTTAGGTTGACACTCTCAACAGCCATGCATCCAGTTTTAGATTCTGTGGGCATGGATAAAATAATTTTACTTGTTTCAAAATATCAGGGAAGACTGACAACTTCCAAGGCATCCGAAAAGAACTCACAGTGCTTCACTTTTTCCACATACTGTTATGTTACAGCCTTTCTCCAAAATGCAATAAATAAATTTTTTCCATAATAATTCTACACACAATACCCCATAATAACAACGTGAAAAACTTTTTGGAGATTTTTGCAAATTTATAAAAAAAAAACAAAAAAAAAACAAGAACTCACATGTACATAAGTCAGGGCTCGACAAATCCCGGTCGCCAGGGGATTGCTTGGCAGACATGATGATGATGTGGAGGATTGCTTGGCAGACATGATGATGATGTGGAGGATTGCTTGGCAGACATGATGATGATGTGGAGGATTGCTTGGCAGACATGATGATGATGTGGAGGATTGCTTGGCAGACATGATGATGATGTGGAGGATTGCTTGGCAGACATGATGATGATGTGGAGGATTGCTTGGCAGACATGATGATGATGGGGAGGATTGCTTGGCAGACATGATGATGATGTGGAGGATTGCTTGGCAGACATGATGATGATGTGGAGGATTGCTTGGCAGACATGATGATGATGTGGAGGATTGCTTGGCAGACATGATGATGATGTGGAGGATTGCTTGGCAGACATGATGATGATGTGGAGGATTGCTTGGCAGACATGATGATGATGTGGAGGATTGCTTGGCAGACATGATGATGATGTGGAGGATTGCTTGGCAGACATGATGATGATGTGGAGGATTGCTTGGCAGACATGATGATGATGGGGAGGATTGCTTGGCAGACATGATGATGATGTGGAGGATTGCTTGGCAGACATGATGATGATGTGGAGGATTGCTTGGCAGACATGATGATGATGTGGAGGATTGCTTGGCAGACATGATGATGATGTGGAGGATTGCTTGGCAGACATGATGATGATGTGGAGGATTGCTTGGCAGACATGATGATGATGTGGAGGATTGCTTGGCAGACATGATGATGATGTGGAGGATTGCTTGGCAGACATGATGATGATGTGGAGGATTGCTTGGCAGACATGATGATGATGGGGAGGATTGCTTGGCAGACATGATGATGATGTGGAGGATTGCTTGGCAGACATGATGATGATGTGGAGGATTGCTTGGCAGACATGATGATGATGTGGAGGATTGCTTGGCAGACATGATGATGATGTGGAGGATTGCTTGGCAGACATGATGATGATGTGGAGGATTGCTTGGCAGACATGATGATGATGTGGAGGATTGCTTGGCAGACATGATGATGATGTGGAGGATTGCTTGGCAGACATGATGATGATGTGGAGGATTGCTTGGCAGACATGATGATGATGGGGAGGATTGCTTGGCAGACATGATGATGATGTGGAGGATTGCTTGGCAGACATGATGATGATGTGGAGGATTGCTTGGCAGACATGATGATGATGTGGAGGATTGCTTGGCAGACATGATGATGATGTGGAGGATTGCTTGGCAGACATGATGATGATGTGGAGGATTGCTTGGCAGACATGATGATGATGTGGAGGATTGCTTGGCAGACATGATGATGATGTGGAGGATTGCTTGGCAGACATGATGATGATGTGGAGGATTGCTTGGCAGACATGATGATGATGGGGAGGATTGCTTGGCAGACATGATGATGATGTGGAGGATTGCTTGGCAGACATGATGATGATGTGGAGGATTGCTTGGCAGACATGATGATGATGTGGAGGATTGCTTGGCAGACATGATGATGATGTGGAGGATTGCTTGGCAGACATGATGATGATGTGGAGGATTGCTTGGCAGACATGATGATGATGTGGAGGATTGCTTGGCAGACATGATGATGATGTGGAGGATTGCTTGGCAGACATGATGATGATGTGGAGGATTGCTTGGCAGACATGATGATGATGGGGAGGATTGCTTGGCAGACATGATGATGATGTGGAGGATTGCTTGGCAGACATGATGATGATGTGGAGGATTGCTTGGCAGACATGATGATGATGTGGAGGATTGCTTGGCAGACATGATGATGATGTGGAGGATTGCTTGGCAGACATGATGATGATGTGGAGGATTGCTTGGCAGACATGATGATGATGTGGAGGATTGCTTGGCAGACATGATGATGATGTGGAGGATTGCTTGGCAGACATGATGATGATGTGGAGGATTGCTTGGCAGACATGATGATGATGGGGAGGATTGCTTGGCAGACATGATGATGATGTGGAGGATTGCTTGGCAGACATGATGATGATGTGGAGGATTGCTTGGCAGACATGATGATGATGTGGAGGATTGCTTGGCAGACATGATGATGATGTGGAGGATTGCTTGGCAGACATGATGATGATGTGGAGGATTGCTTGGCAGACATGATGATGATGTGGAGGATTGCTTGGCAGACATGATGATGATGTGGAGGATTGCTTGGCAGACATGATGATGATGTGGAGGATTGCTTGGCAGACATGATGATGATGGGGAGGAGTGCTGGGCAGACATGATGATGATGAAGGGGAGGATTGCTGGGCAGACATGATGATGATGAAGGGGAGGATTGCTGGGCAGACATGATGATGATGAAGGGGAGGATTGCTGGGCAGACATGATGATGATGAAGGGGAGGATTGCTGGGCAGACATGATGATGATGAAGGGGAGGATTGCTGGGCAGACATGATGATGATGAAGGGGAGGATTGCTGGGCAGACATGATGATGATGATGAGTGCTGGGCAGACATGATAGGGATACTGGGAACCCTAACCCTAACTCCTATCCCTAACCCTAACTCCTATACCTAACTCCTAACCCTAACTCCTAACCCTAATCCTAACTCCTAACTTATTCTGACTGAAAAAAATAAATAAATAAAAAATATTTTTTTTAAAAAGAAAAAATAAATGTGGCATTTCCAATTTTTTTTCCGAGGGGGGGGTCTGTGTCCGGGAATTTCTTTTTGAAAAGGTGGTAACCCTACCGGGCCCCCCAACGTTTGCAGGCCCCGTGCGGCGGTAGTTTCGTCAAATAAGACGGCCCGCTGGGGACTTTTTTTTTGGGGGGGGGGCCCATTGAAAAATTTGCTATGGGGCCCAGCCTTTTGTAGTTACGCCTCTGCTCCCAACCGTCCCCACGCTCTCTCGGTCCTCACTGTGCCGCCAGCGTATGTGCGCAAGCTGCTGGGCGGTCACAGTGACGTTCTCTTCCTTCCGCGCAGAGAGGACTGCTGACTGCTATCCAGCAGCTGCCATCCCTGCACGGAGTCTCAATGCCGAGCCCGACGTCGAGCAGAGCCAGTGGTAAGTACGGTAAGTAAAATCAGATATTGGTCTGGCTCCTACATTTTTGGCCTGGCCCCTAGATTTTGGGAAAATTTGTCAAGCCCTGACATAAGTATTCGCAGCCTTTGCTCAATACTTTGTTGATGCACCCTAGGCAGCAATTACAGCCTCAAGTCTTTTTGAATATGATGCCACAAGCTTGGCACACCTATCTTTGGGCATGTTTGCCCATTCCTCTTTGCATCACCTCTCAAGCTCTATCAGGTTGGATAGGAAACGTCGGTGCACAGCCATTTTCAGATGTCTCCAGAGATATTCAATTGGATTCAATTCTGGGCTCTGGCTGGGGCACTCAAGGACATTCACAGAGTTGTCCTGAAGCCACTCCTTTGATATCTTGGTTGTGTACTTAGAGTCATTGTCCTG
>WWET01002225.1:28567-38567 GCA_011038615.1 Limnodynastes dumerilii
CTCTCTCTCTCTCTCTCCCTGTGTGTCTCTCTCTCCCTGTGTGTGTCTCTCTCTCTCTCTCTCTCTCTCCCTGTGTGTCTCTCTCTCCCTGTGTGTCTCTCTCTCTCTCCCCGTGTCTCTGTGTCTTTGTGAGGTGCCTGGTTACAGTGTATTCAGAGCCTCCCCAGTCACCTCCAGCAGGGAGGACTCCTGTCCAGGTGATTTGTCCCTCTCACCTCATTCCTCAATAGGAAATCCTGAAAACCTGACCTGTTAGAGAGCTCTGTCAGTGCTATTAGAGTAGAATTGGTGTCATTAGGACTCACCTGGCTGCCCTGGGATACGCCGGAGCACGGATGAGGACTTGGTGTGTAACAGAGGATTTAGAGCTTCCAGTCTGTCACAATCCTGGCTTGTTCCTGTTTTTTGTAATCTGTATTCTAAGAAGAGCTGACGGTAGCACAGAGGAAGTGGAAATGCCCGGCTACGGTGTTCATGGCATCGCTCACAGCGCCCGGGCCACATGAATTCATGCAATTTCATGCAGCACTGTGACTCCACCCCTTTTGAGTGTTGGGGGTGGGGCTTAATGACATGATCCACTTTATAAAGTGTTCTATGAGAAAGCGTTAGTAGGGTTTTATTGGCGTATTCCCATTACCCCCAATACATAGAATTCATTCATTCATTCACAATAGAGCCCGAGATTCCTCATTCTGATCCTGCTGCAGCGCCGTGTGACCATAACATATAACGTTTTACATATAACGCGTAACATATAACGTGTAACATAGAACGCGTAACATATAACGTGTAACATATAACGCGTATCATATAACGTGTAACATATAACGTGTAACATATAACGCGTAACATATAACGTGTAACATTGAACGCGTAACATATAACGTGTAACATGGGACTGGGATTTCCACTAGTGATTGGGAACTGTGTCACACGGATATAAATGAATGAAGGGGACGGGGTTTTCCACTTGTGATTGGGATTTGTGTCACAGGGATATAAATGAATGAAGGGGACGGGGTTTTCCACTAGTGATTGGGAACTGTGTCACACGGATATAAATGAATGAAGGGGACAGGGATTTCCACTAGTGATTGGCGTTTGTGTCACACGGATATAAATGAATGAAGGGGACGGGGATTTCCACTAGTGATTGGCGTTTGTGTAACACGGATATAAATGAATGAAGGGGACGGGGATTTCCACTAGTGATTGGCGTTTGTGTAACACGGATATAAATGAATGAAGGGGACGGGGATTTCCACTAGTAATTGGCGTTTGTGTCACACGGATATAAATGAATGAAGGGGACGGGGATTTCCACTAGTGATTGGCGTTTGTGTCACACGGATATAAATGAATGAAGGGGACGGGGATGTCCACTAGTGATTGGTGTTTGTGTCACACGGATATAAATGAATGAAGGGGACGGGGATTTCCACTAGTGATCGAGATTTGTGTCACAGGGATATAAATGAATGAAGAGGACGGGGATTTCCACTAGTGATTGGGATTTGTGTCACATGGATATAAATGAATGAAGGGGACGGGGATTTCCACTAGTGATTGGCGTTTGTGTCACACGGATATAAATGAATGAAGGGGACGGGGATTTCCACTAGTGATTGGGGACTGTGTCACACGGATATAAATGAATGAAGGGGACAGGGATTTCTCTCCATTTAGATGGTTTACTTCTGTATACTACAACATTATCTGCTGTGGGTAAAAGATCATTTCAATTCACAATTTAATTTCATTTCACAATTGAACGCGGTTTGAATGTCGAGGACTTTTATCTTATCCCCTATTCTATCGCAAACGCTGAGCTGATCTCACCAGTGATTGGGATAAATAAAGTTGTCTCAGCTGGCACTGTGTTTATTATTAAAGTGTAAATCCTTTAATAACCTTTTTTAAAAAGAAATAAAAGTTCTTTGATTCCCTGATGGACCTGAACCCAAAAACAAACTCATCTAAACGCAGATCCTGGGAGGTCTACGTGCGGTCCCATGCGTGAACGCAGCTGCAGATTGTGTACAGACACATTCCAGCCAATCACAATGCAGCTATCTTCCCTGACATATTCCCTTTCCCAAGGGATTTAAGCGCCATATTGTAATGGACAGCATTGTGGAAATGCTGTGTGTGACGTGTGACAGCATCATTGACAATTAATACATTTATTTTATTGTGTTTTAATGTTGTGTTTTATCTTGTTTTAGTAGATAGGTGCTTTATGAAAATTATTGGGACTTTTGTTTCTAAAGAAAAACAAAATATAAAAAATGCCCACAATTTAATTAATCCAACACCTGGGAGACTTGCATTTAAATGGACTCGACAGATCTGTTCAGTATCTGCTCTCCGACGAAACCTGCGGGAGAAATGCGTTAGGACTGCTATCCGTTCCACTATCGATATTCTTTTGCACCGACACTTTACTGAGCTTTGGTTTAAGAGCTGCATTGACAACCTGTACCAGTGCATTGAGACTTTATTGAGGATCGAGAGCTGACATTTTGAGACTTTTTGTGTTGACATCATGGTTAACACCACTATACCACTTCAGGAGGTAACATCTCCTTGCGATGCTTCGGCACGCCTCCTGCAAGGAATTTCTGGCTACTAGAGGCATTACCATCAGAGGCCAGCATCCAATCTCACTGCCTACCTCTGCAATTATATAATCGACCATTGCCTCATCCACCTATTGAATTGCTCTCTCCTCATATTCCATTGGAGCAGAAATAATCTCAACCAGACAATCTACATTTGTCTAATCTAAGATCTAATTTTTATATACAGGAACTAACAGCTAAAGCTTATCACTGCTTATAACAGAACTTTGGCTATTTAATACACCCTACTGAGTGCTGCATTCTACAGCTAATGGAGTATCATCGGCCTATCTACTTTGTTGTATCTCGTCATATTGGGTGTTGCACTGTATACATGTCATTATAGTACTCATCAATTATGTATTTGTGATATGGTACATAAATTCAAGATATGCATATACTTTTATTTATACTAATTTGCTATTGCATTTTTTCCTTGTTTTCTATATATAAATATTTTTACATTCTCTGAGCGCTCTTTTTTGCAGATTTTTTTCTCCTTATCAGGGCTGGTCTCCTTCACGTAGTTGCTGGAGTCTGTATTTTACAAATTTGCCTGTATTGTATTTTGTAGCGCTCATTATTTTTTCTAATTGACAACCGCAATGGTTGTGTCACATGGATATAAATGAATAAAGGGGGCGGGGATTTCCACTATATAATACCTGTCATTGATGCTCCATCAATGACAGGTATTATATAGTGGAAATCCCCGCCCCCTTTATTCATTTATATCCATGTGACACAACCATTGCGGTTGTCAATTAGAAAAAATAATGAGCGCTACAAAATACAATACAGGCAAATTTGTAAAATACAGACTCCAGCAACTACGTGAAGGAGACCAGCCCTGATAAGGAGAAAAAAATCTGCAAAAAAGAGCGCTCAGAGAATGTAAAAATATTTATATATAGAAAACAAGGAAAAAATGCAATAGCAAATTAGTATAAATAAAAGTATATGCATATCTTGAATTTATGTACCATATCACAAATACATAATTGATGAGTACTATAATGACATGTATACAGTGCAACACCCAATATGACGAGATACAACAAAGTAGATAGGCCGATGATACTCCATTAGCTGTAGAATGCAGCACTCAGTAGGGTGTATTAAATAGCCAAAGTTCTGTTATAAGCAGTGATAAGCTTTAGCTGTTAGTTCCTGTATATAAAAATTAGATCTTAGATTAGACAAATGTAGATTGTCTGGTTGAGATTATTTCTGCTCCAATGGAATATGAGGAGAGAGCAATTCAATAGGTGGATGAGGCAATGGTCGATTATATAATTGCAGAGGTAGGCAGTGAGATTGGATGCTGGCCTCTGATGGTAATGCCTCTAGTAGCCAGAAATTCCTTGCAGGAGGCGTGCCGAAGCATCGCAAGGAGATGTTACCTCCTGAAGTGGTATAGTGGTGTTAACCATGATGTCAACACAAAAAGTCTCAAAATGTCAGCTCTCGATCCTCAATAAAGTCTCAATGCACTGGTACAGGTTGTCAATGCAGCTCTCAAACCAAAGCTCAGTAAAGTGTCGGTGCAAAAGAATATCGATAGTGGAACGGATAGCAGTCCTAACGCATTTCTCCCGCAGGTTTCGTCGGAGAGCAGATACTGAACAGATCTGTCGAGTCCATTTAAATGCAAGTCTCCCAGGTGTTGGATTAATTAAATTGTGGGCATTTTTTATATTTTGTTTTTCTTTAGAAACAAAAGTCCCAATAATTTTCATAAAGCACCTATCTACTAAAACAAGATAAAACACAACATTAAAACACAATAAAATAAATGTATTAATTGTCAATGATGCTGTCACACGTCACACACAGCATTTCCACAATGCTGTCCATTACAATATGGCGCTTAAATCCCTTGGGAAAGGGAATATGTCAGGGAAGATAGCTGCATTGTGATTGGCTGGAATGTGTCTGTACACAATCTGCAGCTGCGTTCACGCATGGGACCGCACGTAGACCTCCCAGGATCTGCGTTTAGATGAGTTTGTTTTTGGGTTCAGGTCCATCAGGGAATCAAAGAACTTTTATTTCTTTTTAAAAAAGGTTATTAAAGGATTTACACTTTAATAATAAACACAGTGCCAGCTGAGACAACTTTATTTATCCCAATCACTGGTGAGATCAGCTCAGCGTTTGCGATAGAATAGGGGATAAGATAAAAGTCCTCGACATTCAAACCGCGTTCAATTGTGAAATGAAATTAAATTGTGAATTGAAATGATCTTTTACCCACAGCAGATAATGTTGTAGTATACAGAAGTAAACCATCTAAATGGAGATAAACTCAATATGAGACAAGTATATAGAACAAATATAAAATGCAGACTACATCTGATGACTGTGATGATCAGGGTATCGCTGATCTGCTCCAGGGTTATGACCTTCAGGATATTCGCACTAGGTCCAGAACAACACTTGTGTAGTCCGCAAATTCTAAATGCTCATTGTGTCCTCTCAGAGAGCAGTGACACGAGCCTGTACTACGGATGTGTGGACCCCACCCCACAGGTAAATATAAACCCCCTTTTCTAGAACTAGGGTCCTGGGAGGAATACTCTTTAAACTTTCTAGATCTGAACTCATTTCCTCTCCAGCATCTAGAGAAACCCTTCCAGACACAAGCAGGGCCCACACTATAGAGTATGCTTTGTCAGTCCCTGACATTCATCCTTATGCTCTGCACTGTGTGGGGGCCTATTTTCAGATGGAGACCTGGAGCTGTGGTTCCACTAGCCCCATTGTTAATCTGACCCTGGACACAAGTGTAAAATAATTTCCAAGAAAGGTCTGGAGCCTGAAAAAGGAATCGAGTATGTCTTTGTTTGGTTATTTCCCTAAACCTTGCGAGTTCCCCCCTCCTGTCACTGTCATGTGATCATTAGACTTTCTCTGTCATAATGTTGTCAGGCACCGTATGAGAGGGCGGAGGGGGGTGGAAGGGGCCACACTATAGGTCCCTGGTTATGCCAACTATGAGACAGCCTGTCTGCGCATGTACAGGGTGGCTGCTCCTTGTGCGGCTGCACAATATAGCCACATCCCATGCTCATGCGTGGGCCGTGAATGCATTGCACATGTGCTGGTTGGTCCCATCCAGTGTCCTGCTGGAGCCCCCCCCCTCTCCTCCGTTCCCCGTAGTGGTAGTTATGCCACTGCTGATGTTCTTTTTATTCTGTAATACAGAGGCTCAGTGCGATGTGCGCCTGCCACATCATCGCCATCTTCTCATCACTGCATCTTCATGCATGCAGATGAGTGAGCAGTAGAGGAGGATTCTGCAAGTTGGTAACCATGTACACCAGGCATCGTCTGAGGATGTACACAGAGTCAGTGACTGTTTATGGCTGGAGGAGGGGGCTCTGACACAGTGCTGGTGGAAGCTGCTGAGGAGGAGATGATTCTTCTGCTTCAGGATGTTCAGGTCTTTATTTTGGCATATGTTGTGTTGTGGCACAGAGATCTCTACAGCCAGAACAGTGCTCTCTACAGCCAGAACAGTTCTCTCCACAGTCGACACAGAGCTTTCTATGGCCTACACAGAGATCTCTACCCGCCAGAACAGTGCTCTCCACAGCCAGAACAGTGCTCTCCACAGCCAGAACAGTGCTCTCTACAGCAAAAACAGTGCTCTCTACAGCCAGAGCAGTGCTCTCCACAGCCAGAGCAGTGCTCTCCACAGCCGACATAGAGCTTTCTACGGCCAGAAAAGAGATCTCTACAGCCAGAAGAGTGCTCTCTACAGCCAGAACAGTGCTATCCACAGCCGACACAGAGATCTCTACGGCCAGAACAGAGATCTTTACGGCCAGCACAGAGATCTCTACAGCCAGAACAGTGCTCTCTACAGCCAGAACAGTGCTCTCCACAGCCAGAACAGTGCTCTCCACAGCCAGAACAGAGCTCTCCACAGCCAGAACAGAGCTCTCTACATCCACAGCCAGAATAGA
This sequence comes from Limnodynastes dumerilii, assembly GCA_011038615.1. NCBI lineage: Eukaryota > Metazoa > Chordata > Amphibia > Anura > Limnodynastidae > Limnodynastes > Limnodynastes dumerilii. Next base: position 35,163 of record WWET01002225.1, read on the forward strand.
GATCTCTACAGTCAGAACAGTGCTCTTTACAGCCAGCACAGAGATCTCTCTACACTTGGCACAGACAGAGATATATCCGGAACAGAGCTCTCTACAGCTGGCACCAAGCTCTCTATATCTGGTACGGAGCTCTCTACAGTTAGCACAGAGATCTCTACAGCCAGAACAGTGCTCTCCACAGCCAGAACAGCGCTCTCTACAGGCAGAACAGTGCTCTCCATAGCCAACACAGAGATCTCTACGGCCAGAACAGAGATCTCTACAGCCAACACAGAGATCTCTATAGCCAGAACAGTGCTCTCCACAGCTGACACAGAGCTTTCTACAGCTGGCACAGAGATCTCTGCAGTCAGCACAGAGATCTCTATACTTGGCACAGAGCTCTCTAGATCTGGGACAGAGCTCTCCGCAGTCGGCACAGAGCTCTCTACAGCCAGGAGATGCTCTCCATAGCCAGAATAGTGCTCTCTACAGCCAGCACAGTGATCTCTACAGCTAGAACAGTGCTCTCTACAGCCAGAATAGTGCTCTCTACAGCCAGAAGAGATCTCTAGAGCCAGAATAGAGCTCTCTACAGCCAGAACTGTGCTCTCCATAGCCAGAACAGTGCTTTCTACGGCCAGAACAAAGCTCTCTACAGCCAGAACAGTGCTCTCCACAGCCAGAATAGAGATCTCTACAGTCAGAACAGTGCTCTTTACAGCCAGCACAGAGATCTCTCTACACTTGGCACAGAGCTCTTTATATCCGGAACAGAGCTCTCTACAGCTGGCACCAAGCTCTCTATATCTGGTACGGAGCTCTCTACAGTTAGCACAGAGCTCTCTACAGCTGGGTTCAAGCTCTCTACAGCCAGCATAAAGTTCTCTACGGCTGGTAAAGAACTCTCTACAGCTGGGGCAGAGATCTCTACAGCCGGCACAGAGATCTCTACAGCCAGAAAAGAGCTCTCTACAGCCAGAACAGTGCTCTCTACAGCCAGAACAGTGCTCTCCACAACTGACACAGTGCTCTATTCAGCTGGCAAAGAGATCTCTGCAGCCAGCACAGAGATCTCTACACTTGGCACAGAGCTCTCTATATCCGGAACAGAGCTCTCTACAGCTAGCACAGAGATCTCTACAGCTGGCACAGAGCTCTCAATATCCGGAATGGAGCTCTCTACAGCCAGTTCTGAGCTCTCTACAGCCAGCATAAAGTTCTCTACAGCTGGTAAAGAACTCTCTACAGCTGACACAGAGCTCTCTACAGCTGGGGCAGAGATCTCTACATCCAGCACAGAGATCTCTACAGTCGACACAGAGCTTTCTACAGCTGGCACAGAGATCTCTACAGCCAGTACATAGATCCCTACAGCAAGAACAGAGCTCTCTAGAGGCAGCACAGAGCTTTCTACAGCCAGAACAGTTCTCTCTAGAGCCAGAACAGTGCTCTCTAGAGCCAGAACAGAACTTTCTAGAGCCAGGACAGTGCTCTCCACAGCTGACACAGTCGGTACAGAACTCTCTACAGCTGGGGCAGAGATCTCTACAGCCAGAGCAGAGATCTCTACAGCCAGAACAGAGCTCTCTACAGCCAGAACAGTGCTCTCTACAGCCAGAACAGTGCTCTCCACAGCCGACACAGTGCTCTCTACAGCCGACACAAAGCTCTTTACAGCTGGCACAGAGATTTCTGCAGTCAGCACAGAGATCTCTACACTTGGCAAAGAGCTCTCCATATATCCGGAACAGAGCTCTCTACAGCTGCCACAGAGTTCTCTACAGCTGGCACAGAGCTCTCTCAATATCCGGAACGGAGCTCTCTACAGTTGGCACAAAGCTCTCTAAAGCCAGTTCCGAGCTCTCTACAGCCAGCATAAAGTTCTCTACAGCTGGTAAAGAACTATCTACAGCTGACACAGAGCTCTCTACAGCTGGGGCAGAGATCTCTACAGCCAGTACAGCAAAAACAGAGCTCTCTAGAGGCAGCACAGAGCTCTCTACAGCAGGTAAAGAACTCTCTACAGCCGACAGACAGCTCTGTATATCCGGAACAGAGATCTCTACAGTCGGCATATAGCTCTCTACAGCTAGTAAAGAACTCTCTACACCCAGCACAGAGCTTTCTTTATCCAGCACAGAGCTCACTATATCCGGAACAGAGCTCTCTACAGCCGACACAGAGCTTTCTTTATCCTTCACAGAGCTCACTATATCCGGAACAGAGCTCTCTACAGCCGACACAGAGCTTTCTTTATCCTTCACAGAGCTCACTATATCCGGAACAGAGCTCTCTACAGCCGACACAGAGCTTTCTTTATCCTTCACAGAGCTCACTATATCCGGAACAGAGCTCTCTACAGCCGACACAGAGCTTTCTTTATCCTTCACAGAGCTCACTATATCCGGAACAGAGCTCTCTACAGCCGACACAGAGCTTTCTTTATCCTTCACAGAGCTCACTATATCCGGAACAGAGCTCTCTACAGCCGACACAGAGCTTTCTTTATCCTTCACAGAGCTCACTATATCCGGAACAGAGCTCTCTACAGCCGACACAGAGCTTTCTTTATCCTTCACAGAGCTCACTATATCCGGAACAGAGCTCTCTACAGCCGACACAGAGCTTTCTTTATCCTTCACAGAGCTCACTATATCCGGAACAGAGCTCTCTACAGCCGACACAGAGCTTTCTTTATCCTTCACAGAGCTCACTATATCCGGAACAGACATCTCTACAGCTGGCACAGAGATCTCTACAGCTAGTACAGAGCTCTCTACAGCTGGCACAGAGATCTCTACAGCTAGTACAGAGCTCTCTACAGCTGGCACAGAGATCTCTACAGCTAGTACAGAGCTCTCTACAGCTGGCACAGAGATCTCTACAGCTAGTACAGAGCTCTCTACAGCTGGCACAGAGATCTCTACAGCTAGTACAGAGCTCTCTACAGCTGGCACAGAGATCTCTACAGAAAGAACAGAGCTCACTTCAGTGGAAACAGAGCTCTCTACAGCTGGCACAGAGCTCTCTACATCCAGAACAGAGCTCTCTATACCTAGAACAGAGCTCTCTACAGTCGGCACAGAGCTCTGTACAGCTTGTTCCAAGCTCACTACAGCCAACACAGAGCTCTCTAAAGCCTGCATACAGCTCCTTACAGTTGGCACAGAACTCTCTAAATACAGATCAGAGCTCTCTACAGCCGGTGCGGAGCTCTCTCTCCTACTGTCTGTCTCCCTTTCCCGACTTCTCCCTCTCTGTCTGTCTCTTCCATCCTGTTTCTCTCTCCCACCCTCTGTCTCTCTCCAACCCTCTGTCTCTCTCTATCCCACTGTCTGTGCCCTCTCTCTCCCACCCTATCTCTCTCTCTCACTCCGTCTCTCGCTCTCTCCCAACATCTGTCTCCCTCTCTCACTTTCGCCT
>WWET01002225.1:66650-84103 GCA_011038615.1 Limnodynastes dumerilii
AAATAACAGTGTGATAGTAACGCTGGTCAGTATCTGTGTAATAATATAATGATATAATAGTATCAGAGATGAGAACTGATAAATAACAGTGTGATAGTAAAACTGGTCAGTATCTGTATAATAATATAATAGTATTAGAGATGAGCGGTGATAAATAACAGTGTGATAGTAAATCTGGTCACTCTTTAGACTTAAGATAGGAAACATCACCTCTCAACTCTAATACTGTTTGCAACAGATGAAATATGACTCCCCTGCAATCAACATGGTTTGGCCCAGGAGTGACTTTAAGTTCTTATTTTAAGAAGATTCTTAAGTGTGAATCAGGCCCTTAATTGCAAGCTCCTTCTTAAATCTGGATCCAGCCCTATGTACCTAAGTGGTACGTAGACGGTGTATATAACCTATTACACATGCATAGTAGGTTATTTCTTTAAAAACTGCACCTAAGAAGCCGAAGCTTGTTAGGTGTGAATCGGGCCCAATGTTAATAATCATATCCCACCATCCAGAATCATGATAAATAAAGTTAAGACACATTATTTCCCACAATCATGACTAGTATAATAAACCATACGTGCCTAAAAACCTCATTCGCCTTTTTGGAAAGGGAAAAAGCATTCCAGGAATCCGCTGTGAAGTTTGACTCCATTAGTGAAGAATGTGAGTTTACACATTGTGCGGCCCAGGTTTCCACGCCGCTGATTACTCGGAAATGCTACATCTGATAATTGGATGCTTAAAGGGAATATGTTCCGTTAGGGTCCACGCGACAGAGGTTGAGTTGCGTTGGATGAAACGTAGGTTGGAACTAGTGCGTCTTTCAACAAATTCGTCTCGTCTGAAGGTCAAACATCTGGATGCCTTATGATCAATGCAGCTGAACTCTTTGTAGTTATTTTTAAATTACTCCTTTTTAAGATTTTATTGGTGGAAGAATCTGATTTTAATTACAGTAGTGCTGGGATTGCGACGGTGTTTTTATAGAAAGCGGTTATTCTTGGTAAAAGATTCAATCCCACTGTCGTATCCGATAATAAGGGGATATTCCCGAAGACTGCACACATGGGAAGCCACCACAAATCTTTCCCTTGTGGGCCATTCACAAAGCACAGGCCACCAACAAGCTGTCTACTCCCTGGTGGAGACCAGGAAGTATCTGAAGATGCAAGGTCCATGCCTGACACTGGGGTGTGATTCTATAGGGCCCTATTTAGAGGTGCTGTAGATGCATTTGAACAAGTTGTGCAGGCTGTGTGCGATCCAAAAGGGCTCACAATAATCTCTTTGGATTGGAAGCAATTGCGACGTGTAGCCTACGGATGCACAGAGGCTAAGCGCAATGCAGCTACATGGCCAAATGCATTTTACATGTGCAGGGCAGTACAGTGCGATGGTGCCTATAACTGGAGGCTCAGATGAATGTGAGGCCTCTGCTGGACTGTAAATGTCACTAAATAATTGTGAAAGATATTTTAATGTGCAATAAAAAATGCAAAACTTAAAAAACAAATTCTTCCTGTCTGTAGAAATGATGTGACACAGGTACAATACCTGGGCATAATACACAGGCACAATACCCGGGCACAATACCCAGGGACAATACTCATGCACAATACCCGGGCACGATACACAGGCACAATACCCGGGAACGATACACAGGCACAATACCCAGGCACAATACCCGGGAACGATACACAGGCACAATACCAGGCACAATACCCGGGAACGATACACAGGCACAATACCCAGGCACAATACCCGGGAACGATACACAGGTACAATACTCATGCACAATACCCGGGCACAATACTCATGCACAATACCCGGGCACAATACTCATGCACAATACCCGGGCACAATACCTGGGCACAATACTCATGCACTCGGGCACAATTCCTCAGCAGTGAATTTTGACCCTTTTGCAATACTTTTGATGTCACATCAAGGGTCTGAGTTAGGTGGTAGAAGGCAGGGTCGTCTTCAGAATTTCTAGGGCCCGGGACACACCAGTTACGCCCGTCCCCATGTGATGTCATAGGTGATGTCACATGGGTGGGACCCCACAGACTTGCACTACCATCTGGCCATTGTCCCTGAAATGATGGCGGGCACCCATCCGCTGCGAGCCCCGGACAGTAGTCCCGGCTGTCCCCTCCCCTGATGGCGGCTTTGGTGAAAGGTCAACCCCCTGGACTTAGATATGACCTGGGGCTGGGAGGAGATGTATTGATGTAATTAGCCCTTTGTGTTGGGCTCTGGATCGGGGGCACTTGCTTGGGCCCCGCACCTTACTGTCCATTGACTACGTCATTTCAACTCTTCCCTCGCACACGACGCCCCTCAGAGCGCCAACCGCCACAGCTCAAGCTGCTCTCAGATCTGAATGGGCCTTGACTATGCGCTCTTCAGTACTGAGCATGTGCAGGAGAAACTCATGCTTAGAAACGTCACCTGGCGTAAGCTCAGCTGTGGATCGGACCCATATTTAGATAGTCCATTCAGCCCGTGCAATGGGAGTCTGAACCTGTAATGATTTTAGTGTCTTTTTTCTGGTTTGTGGTAGCAAATCCTTAAGGAAATCCAGATCTCAGCATATCCCCGATGACGAGGCGTATGTGTTCCTGACACATGTAAATGAGGGTGATTCTCAGCCTTGTAGTTCATGTGGCCTATGGTGCAGAGAGTGCTGGGAGCCAATGTTAGGTCATATAGTACATCCTGCGTTATTACAGGGGTAGACAAGTCGTCTAGAGGCCCCCTTGTACCTCCAGTACATCTTCTGTAGGCACACACCCCTGGGGGCTGCTGGTCTCACTCGTGTTCCAAACAACAGGTGTCGCTCAAATCAATTTATAGACCAATCAATGGGTTCATGAAAGGCCGGGGTAATCTACACAGCAAGAAATGCCCCATCACTCTGCTTATTACCCCAAATTAATCTGCCCTGTGATCTGTAACATAAAATGCTGAAATATTGTTCACTCACAATTACTAATATATAGATATACATACATATACATTGTGGGGGCTCATGCTTAGAAACGTCACCTGGCGTAAGCTCAGCTGTGGATCGGACCCATATTTAGATAGTCCATTCAGCCCGTGCAATGGGAGTCTGAACCTGTAATGATTTTAGTGTCTTTTTTCTGGTTTGTGGTAGCAAATCCTTAAGGAAATCCAGATCTCAGCATATCCCCGATGACGAGGCGTATGTGTTCCTGACACATGTAAATGAGGGTGATTCTCAGCCTTGTAGTTCATGTGGCCTATGGTGCAGAGAGTGCTGGGAGCCAATGTTAGGTCATATAGTACATCCTGCGTTATTACAGGGGTAGACAAGTCGTCTAGAGGCCCCCTTGTACCTCCAGTACATCTTCTGTAGGCACATACCCCTGGGGGCTGCTGGTCTCACTCGTGTTCCAAACAACAGGTGTCGCTCAAATCAATTTATAGACCAATCAATGGGTTCATGAAAGGCCGGGGTAATCTACACAGCAAGAAATGCCCCATCACTCCCGAATTAATCTGCCCTGTGATCTGTAACATAAAATGCTGAAATATTGTTCACTCACAATTACTAATATATAGATATAGATATACATACATATACATTGTGGGGGAGGGGGGAGTGGAGGGGGGGGGGCATGTACAAATCCTGATAGTAAAGACTTTCTTCTCTAAGTCCTAACTTTTAATGCTGAGGTTCTGATGTTAGGTCGTACTGTATATCACTTGTGTTCAATATCTATCACCTGAATGATTTTACTTTGGGACACTATCATCATTTTTTCGTAGTAATCCTCTTTAATGTACGAGAGTTTGTTATAGAGATTGATTAAGAAGCGATCCACTGTAGTTATATTATAGTTGGCGACTCTTCCGGAATGTCCGGTAGACTCGGGCAGTTCTCCGGGTATCCCGGGAGAGCCAGGAAATCTCCCGCAAGGGACTTGAGGCTTGTGGTTTCCATGAAATCAAGTCCTTCCCCCCTGTCTGGCAACACTCGTTTACTAGTGTTGCTAGGGACAGGGAGGGACTTCATGATGTAAATTGCGTCATCAAGCCCCACCCCCATCCCTATGAAACCCCAAAAGGGGTAATTGATAGTCAAGGGGCTGGGCTTAGTAACGCAATTTGCATAAATCACGCTGTTAAGCCCTGCCCCCTGCATGCATCTATGGCTTACATATTGTGTGAATGAGGACGGTTTTCCACAGGTGAGTAAGAGAGAGACTTATCATGTTGCTGGGAGTCTACAGCTTTAAGCTCCACAGAGGGTTATTCTCTACGCACTCTATACGCAGGTGGAAGACCTGGGTCTAATTAATTAGTTAGAGCTGGGGAGCAGACCTCAAATAGCTGGTTTGTGCTATGGGCTGTGTGACTATCACCAGCTCAGTGACCGGTGACTAGAGAGGGAACTGTGTGTGTTATTAAGTTGCAGGAACTTAGGATTCTAGATTTGCCTCTTAGGCCTAGATTTACTAAACTGCAGACAAGGAAAAATGGGGATGTTGCCCATAGCAACCGATCCGATTCTGTCTGACATTATCAAGTATGTATACACACAAAATGGAAGTTGCTCAGATCAATTTCTATTGTCTAGTATGTAAAAGGAAAGTTTCATTGGTTGTTATGGGCAACATACCCCCTTTCCCACCATTTAGCTAACCTTGTAACATCTGATGTGTCCCTGCGCAGATGTAGTGTTAAAGGGCACTTATGCACGAGGCTTTTCCGCTAACGTTATTAAACGAGGGTCAGGCACAATCGTATTCAAATATTTGCAGATCTGTTTTCATTTACCCAGAGAGAGAACGCGCGGCGGAGCATACGGACATAACGCACACGCTGTAAACTTACTTTGTTTTTGCACAGGATTGTGGAAACTGTTCTCAGCTATGCAGAAACTAATCAATTGCAGGAAAGGGCTTTTCCCAAAAAAGAGAGCCAGAAAAAGAGCAAAAGAATGGAAAAAGAGAATGCAATAACAAAGCCTTTATTCTCACAGATCTATCGCCTGACACAGCATATGCATTTTAATTGCTTCATAAACTCTTATTTGGTAATAAAGATTACAAAGTTGAGATTTCCCGTTTTCCGGGGAACAGACTCCATTGTCTGCTTTTAATTACCGCGCTTAGGATCTCTCCGGCTCTGTCTGGGATAAGACTAGCAGTGAATCTGTCTCCTACAAAGAATTCTCCCTTTTATTTGTTATGATATGATGGGCTTATTAAACAATGGCACAATCCAATCGCGTTTCTGTTCAGGGAAAGGTAAAGGAAAATATGCAACGGGGTTTATTTTTAATTCAAACAATTTGAATGGTTAAACATGCAATTCTGGGGATGCTTTGGAAAGCAGGGTGGGACCCCAGACGCACAGCTAATTGTCTTTAACGGGGCCAACAACATAACAAAAAAAAAATGAGATTTTGTTTCATTGCGGAAAAAGTAAAACTGAATAATGAGGAGCAGGTGTAATTCCAGTTTAACTTCAAATCAACTGGATCTGCAAAGAAACTTCAAATGCAATTAAAAGCAAAACTGAGATGTGAATTCACTCTGTCCTCTCATGTATTTTGGCTTTGTTCCTTCTTATTGTATGTTACTTGGATGAATCAAGAATTCTCATTTTTATTTTGGCATAAGTTATGGCAAGAAGACCCTTAAATAATTGCACTTTACGGCAGTGATTCAGAGATTCAAATACAGCGATATCTTTGCTAGTTTTCTGCTTTTAAGTTTCCATAATTTACAAAAATAAAAAAATATCCCCTGCATTTGAAGTGTTGCAAACATCAACCAATCGCATTCTATCTCTCAACTGACTAGTGCATTCTAGCGTATTTGATTGGTTATTTGGTAGCACCTTCACTGTTTCATTGGATACATTTTTGTAAATTGTAAACTGTAGCAAAGGTGCAATCAATTATGCATCCTTTGCCAGGACTAGCTATGGCCACGAGGAGAGAGACAGGACTCCACCCCCACAGAGCTCTGGGGCTGGCAGGAGTTCCCAGAGAGGAAGTGAGTACTCCAGTGTCTGGGGAAGAGGCAGAGAGGAGCTGCTGAGGAGAAATATGAGAGAGAGCAGAGTACTGCTGGGTTTAGTCAAAGTGTGGCAGAACCTTGCACAATACATCTACAGTTCTGCATCACCATTACTTTGCAAAGGGAGTCAAGTAAAGGGGACTTTGGGCCTGATCCAGACCTACGCTGTTGTGTGTAGCGTATTATCGCCGAACGTACCACCGATGCACGGCAATAGACACTCCCTTTGCTCGTGCCTAGTTTAGCATCCATGCGCTCGGCAACCCCTACCCTAACTTTTGTGTTCATACCCGCGGCCGTGCGTACGTTCAGTGCGTATTAACGACGCTTAGCACGCCCATACTGTACAATTTAAGTGTCTCCACCCGCCTATTTTCCTTCACTCCAGTGTCCGTACGAACTTGGCACTATAAACACGCCCCTTTGTCGGAAAAACAGTGTATTACTACCGGAAGTTGTCACTAGGCGCATGCGCGGTGCGTTTTTTTCTGCCGACTTTACGCTTACGACCAGCGTTTACTGTTACCGTGTGATTGTGGCTGCAGCTGGCCTGAACGTGTGTATTGGCTGCCATTTCGTAGAGACTGTTTGCACGTGCAGTCGCCATTTTGAGAGGTTAACCAGGTAGGCTGGAGGAATTCTAGGTAGACTGGAGGAATGGTCAAGAGTGTCCTAACACCTAACCATAACCCCTAACCCTAACACCTAACCCTAACCTTACCCCTCCACTTACCATAACCCCTAACCCTAACCCTTACCATAACCCCTAACCCTAACCATAAACTCTAACCCTAAATCCAAACCCTAACCTTAAATCCTAACCCTAACCATAAACTCTAACCCTAAATCCAAACCCTAACCTTAAATCCTAACCCTAACCATAAACTCTAACCCTAAATCCAAACCCTAACCTTAAATCCTAACCCTAACCATAAACTCTAACCCTAAATCCAAACCCTAACCTTAAATCCTAACCCTAACCATAAACTCTAACCCTAAATCCAAACCCTAACCTTAAATCCTAACCCTAACCATAAACTCTAACCCTAAATCCAAATCCTAACTCCTAACCCTAAATCCTAAACCTAACCCTAAATCCAAATCACCCGCTCGTCGGGGCTGTCATTCTCCTGGTGCCGCCCGTCCACTGCATACTCGCTCTCCTTATCTCACTTGCTGCTTCCAGGGCTTCTGCTGCTCTCCACATGTTTCTCATAGCGCCAAGCACCGCTGATCTCCGGTGCATGGGCGCTGACATCTTGCTCCAGCACACCTGACCTACTACTAACAAAAGGAGTTCACTCGGGGGTAGCACATGACCTGGCTACCCAATCCACAACCAGGGCGGGCTATTTAAATCCTGTGCACTGATCCCTCAGTGCCAGAACAACTTTGTCACAAAGGTGCCGGCTTTCTTGTGGAGTCGTCCAGCCTGCTGTTACTATCCCTGTCCAGCCTGCTATCCCACTCCAGTCCAGCTGAATCCAGTCTAGTTAAATCGGCATACTTGTAGTATCAGGGACCCGGGCGACGCAGCAAGCAGCACGGCGGAGGGATCTCCTCTGCCTTGCTGCGGCTCTAAACCCTAAACCTAAATCCAAACCCTAACCTTAAATCCTAACCCTAACCATAAATCCTAACCCTAAATCCAAACCCTAACCATAAATCCTAAATCCAAACCCTAACCATAAATCCTAACCCTAAATCCAAACCCTAACCATAAACTCTAACCCTAAATCCAAACCCTAACCTTAAATCCTAACCCTAACCATAAACTCTAACCCTAAATCCAAATCCTAACTCCTAACCCTAAATCCAAATCCTAACCCTAACCCTAAATCCAAATCCTAACTCCTAACCCTAAATCCTAAACCTAACCCTAAATCCAAACCCTAAATCCAAATCCTAACTCCTAACCCTAAATCCAAACCCTAACCATAAATCCTAACCCTAAATCCAAACCCTAACCATAAACTCTAACCCTAAATCCAAACCCTAACCCTAAATCCAAACCCTAACCCTAAATCCTAACCCTAAATCCAAACCCTAACCATAAATCCAAACCCTAAATCCAAACCCTAAATCTCTAAACAAAATTATTTTATTCTGTATAAGTGCCTCGCACTTTTACCGCTGCGAGGCAGAGAAGACGTAATCCCTCCGCCGTGCTTGCTGCGTCGTGCGGGTCCCCGATACTACAAGTATGCCGTTAAATCCAGTCCAGCTGAACCTGCTATATTTAGTCTGGTCCGGTCCGTCCATTCTCTCCAGTTCTGCCTGCCATAGCATTGCATCCAGTTCTACTCTCCAGTCTCGGAAAGCTGTCCTGACCTGCGCAAGCTCTTATGCGCAAACACTATCTGAGACCTCCCAGTTTCCTCTACGACACTCTGTGTCCACCACCCCCCCAACCCGTGACTGATCCAGACTCTTCCAAGGCAGTGATAGTTTGTTCTGGCCATATGAACCAGTCCGGACAAAATCCCCAGGGAGCAGTGCCCAATTAAAACATCTTGGAGAGAGTCCAGATGCAGGAGGCTGCCATGTCTCAAGTTGTGTCCTGTCTACAACAAATTACTAATCAAATGGGAACTTTCCAACAAATTATGATGGCCCATGGTCAGTCATCAACTTCCACGACCGCTTCGACTTCCAGCGGAACCCGTATTCCTCTGTCCACTCCGGGCAAGTTTGATGGAAATCCTGCCCGTTGCCAGGGTTTCCTAAACCAGTGCAAATTACTCTTCGAGCTTCAACCGGATAACTTCCCCTCAGAGAGGGCAAAAATCGCCTATATCATTTCCCATCTGTCTGGCAAAGCCCTGACATGTGTTTCACCACTGTTGGAGAAATCTAGTCCACTCCTGTCTTCCCTGGTTGCCTTTCTAAAAACCTTTCAGACCATCTTCGATGAACCAGGACGCACAGCTTCCGCTGCTTTGAATATTCTCCGCTTTCATCAAAGGGATTTGTCTGTTGGGGATTACACCATACAGTTTCGTACCCTGTCTTCTGTCTTACATGGAACGAAGAGGCCTTACTGTTGGTCTAACAGGAAGGTCTCTCTGATCGAATTAAGGATGGATTATAGTCCTGTATCATGCCCACGACACTTGACTCTCTCATCTCCACCTGTGCACTAATAGATATTCAGCAACAGGTGCGCCGATCCGAGCGTAAGAGAACAACCAACCCGAGAATGACTGTTCCTCCTCGTCCCACGTTTCCCATTCTTCCAACCGAGGAACCCATGCAACTTGGAAGATCTCACCTTACTCCTCAGGAGAGACAGCGCAGAATTAAGGACAACCTCTGTTTTTATTGTGGTGAACCTGAAATACATGTTTGCAGTGTTCCAAGCGTCCGGGAAACACCCGCTCCTGATTGATTCCGAGGAGGTTAACCCATTCGTTCCTCAAACCATCGGAACTGCCTAAGAGTTGGAAGCATAGAGATTGTGAGGGGTCAACGGATTCTTTGCTCTTTTGGACTCTGGGGCTGCCGAGAATCGCTCGAGTAGTAGAGGAACTCCAAATTCCTATCGAACCTCTTTCTGCCCTTACATATCTCACCGCGGTAGATGGCAGCCGGATTCCTGGGGGATCTGTATCTCACCAGACCCTTCCGCTCACACTCCATGTTGGGGCTCTTCATTCAGAATCCATTCAACTTCTGGTGCTTGCTGAAGCTACTTCCCCCCTCATTCTTGGTTTACTCTGGCTCCAAGCTCACAACCCTCATGTAGATTGGGTTACGTCTCAAATACTCAGCTGGGGTTCCGCCTGTTTCGAGGGCTGTCTGTCTAAAGTTGTACCCCAGCGGCAAGTGAAGCACTCTGAGGACATCAAGCTTCCTAGTCCGTATCAAGACTTCACTGACGTCTTCTGTCCAAAAGCTGCCGACAAGTTACCTCCTCATCACCCATTGGACTTTCCGATTGATTTGATTCCTGGTTCCACTCCTCCTCGTGGTCGGACCTATCCTCTTTCTATTCCAAAGACCAAAGCCATGACTGCTTACATTTCCCAGAACCTTCAACGTGGGTTCATACGCCATTCTACTTCTCCTGCCGGTGCCGGATTTTTTTTCGTTAAAAAGAAGGATGGAGAGGCTTCCGGTTCCGGCGGGGATGTGATCAGCCGCGCCACAGCCGAGCTCCGTTACAGCCACGGCGATTCCCGCTAATTACACTCTGTAGGAATAGACCGGGTAATGTGTAATCTCCCTGTTGATTCTAAGTGCCTGTTTTTCTCCAGCTGCGTTATTAGCAGGAGGTGTGTCAGTCTCTCTCAGCTGATTGGTGGGCTGGTCTTTAAATAGCTTTTGCCCGGGAGAATTGATGTCGGTTATAGCGTCTGGTTTACCTGCTGAGTGTTTGATCGTATTTTGGACCTTGTGTCTTTTCCCCGGTGTTCACCCTTGCTTTCTTACCCTTGCCTGTTATTGTTTGTCTGCCTGCTGTCCTGTGTGAGGTGCACGACGCGAGTGGCTTTCTGCTTGCGTCGGCGGCCTTATTTCCGGCGGTATTCCCGGCGGCGATTGGTGTGCGTGTGTTGTCATCTCACTCTGTTTGCCATACCTGCCGAGTGAGTGTTTCCTTCTCCCCTCCTCTGGTGCGTGCATGCTGCGGTTGTCATCTTGCAGCGTGCCGGAGTCCGCCTGGTGTATTCCATCTGTGTTTGCCATCTCACCTGCGTGTGCTTATTTCCTCCCGTGTATCCCCACTGTGTTGCTATCTTCCAGCGTGCGTGTGTGTGTATCGGTGAGTGTTTTCTTGTGAACACTGTATTTGCCATCTGCAGTGTGATTTGGTGAGTGTTTGTGCCACTGTTTTACATCTCATAGTGTGCTCTGGGGATCCCCCACACTCTGGTGAGCGCCATCTTCTGGAGCGGCTGCTTTTGAGTTACTCACCAAACTTTGATCTCCTCTCTGCTTATTCCATCTGTTGCATACCTGGTACTGTCATTCTGGGACCTGTGGTTCCTCCAGGTATTATTGGTGGAAATCCTTTCTGTGTGTTCTGTTCCACCTCATAGGCTTTCCTCCATCCCTTCTGCTCTTAAGGTAGCTGTGTGGGGGTATATTTCTCTATGCTTCCGACTCTCATGCTAGCCTGGTTTCTGTCTAAGGTGAGTGGAGCTTGCAAGAGTTCCAGTGTAAATCTGATACCATATTTGTTGTGTGCAAGGGTTCCAGTATTAATCCTGGTGTGCCTGGGTTCCTGCATTGGTAGTCACGCTGTACCTCTACCCATTGGTGGTAATCACTGGGGACCGCGACCATCAGGACCTGCAGCCCATACTATACTCACCATCAGAGGCTCTAGTGAAAACCTGGTCCTGATTCAGACTCCGCGCCCCAGTGAGAACCCCTTGGGTAGTTGTAACACTTGGAGCATGCATTGAAACTATGGTAACAGATCAGGAACATAGAATACCAACTATAATAATATAGCATTCATTATTATCAGCTATCTGGGAAGTTAATTGAATTGAACCCGAGAATGAATCAAGAATGCCACTCCATTTTCATGAACGGGTCCATTTTTCGTGAAGTACTGATGTGACACTTTGTAACATTTTTAAAATACCGCCATGTTGCAGTATGCATGGCTGTCGCTTATGAGCTCCGCCACATGTACATTTTAGTCAATGTGTAATAAGGCTGCACTAATGCTTTGCACCCTGCAGGTGGCCTTTTTAGAACTAGTGTATATCGCAGCACACTGTAGAATAAGAAGTGTGCACGCTGCCACAGTGACATTCTATAGTGATACAGTATTTTAGATTTCCTTATGTACTGTATGATGTATTGATTATGGTATAAATTTAAATGTATTCTAACTTTCAATTGCAATAAAAAATATATTTATACCATGTTTGTCATTGACTTTATTTATTGAGTGTCCCCTGCTATGAGTTTCCCTTCTGTCTGCTGTGCTCCTGCACATACATTACTGTATAGTTTGTTAAATACAGTACTGTACTGCACTTCACTCAGAGTTTCCCCTTATACTGTAATAACTATTATATGATGTTGAATTAAGTGGTGCCACTTAATTCAGTGGCATAACGTTGAATTAAGTGACAGCAGGGACCTAACAATACTGTTTACTGCGCAGAGAAACGCCATCACATTGACAGCATTATGACATTAAATTAAGTGGCACCACTTATTTCAGCGTCATAACACTGTCAATGCGATTACGTTTCTCTGCGCAGTAGTCAGTATTGTTAGGTCCCTGCTGCGCTCCCTTTGGTTAGGGGACCTATTGTTAGGTCCCTGCTTAAGCTCAATAAAGCTAAAAAATGTCTAAAATATATAACCATGCATGGTATAAATGCTCATAAATGTTAAAAATAAATATGTTGATTGTGTTAGAAAGTGTGATTGTATGGTCTTCTAAATACAGAACTCAGAATTATCTACCTGTTAAACCTATTTGATTACATGAATAAAGGAACAAGGATGTCTATTGTATTATCGTGTATAACATGTGGATTTTTTAAATGTGAATTTACAAAGTTATCACTACATTTTTCTATTTCACCTACAGTAATTTGGCATTTTGAGAATTACCCCTGGGTACCCCTTTTACAGCCCTGCATAGGCTTCATTCTCCAGGAGAATCAAAGGGCTCTCCACTACTTCAAGGAGATTAGACTGTCCATTAGATTGTTAGATGTAATTGGTTTTTGTATTACTCTTTTAAAAGAATATATATTTTCACAATTTATGTTTATGTTAATAAACTGACTATTTATTTACAATTGGGTGTACCTGTTACATGACATGAAAAGACAATATTTTTACATACAGATTTATACCATTAGTAACACACACTGAATATAATTACACAACCAACATGTTAAAGGACATACACTGCAATCAACTCATTACCCATATAGGAGTAAAGTCGTACATGAACAAAAAAGCTTGGTCAAACAACATATATTTAGTATGTAACGCCAATGGTGCAGGGACTGACTTGAATGTGAAATATTCTCTGCAAAGCGTTATGTGATCTGATAGCGCTATATAAGTCTGGGCTGGCCTATAGACTTCTGTATGCAAAGTCCACCCATGAGAAGGACGTGACATGAGAGCTCACTTTCGTCTTACGACACACAGAGGTCTGGATCAGGTCCACTGTGTCTGAAGGGAGATAAGAATATGGGACTAAATCCAAACTTATGCACATGCTGCAGATTTCCAGCACGGATCTGGAATGTCAAGACCCAGACTTGGGCGCGGCAATCGCACGGACAGAAGACATACAGTATACGGCCCAGATCCAGAACAACGCTTGTGAGCGAATTTATGTGTGGCAGAGACGTAAAATCGCCTTTTGGTAAGTACTGCGCATGCGCACCATAGAAAATACGCTCAGTAACGTAGCGTAATTGTGAACGTATGGGCCATTCACGTATGTGTCACGTAAATACTTACGTGTGGGCGTGCCAATTTTACGTGAGTCCAAAATACGTCTGAAATACGCTATGTAGGCGTGGTTTGTATTTAAAGTGTACAGTATGGGCGTGCTTAGCTGCGTAAATTCGTGTTGGCCATACGTACGTGTGCGGATCACCGCGGTTACGTTGGGAAAAGTTAAGGTAGGGTTTGGAAAGCGGATCTTGGACAAAATACGTACATTCAAGGGGTGTGCCTAGGGGAGTGTATAGAAGGTACGCACACGAAAATACGCTACGCAAGTAAACGTATGGCAGCGGAGTTCTGGATTTACCCCCTTATTCTCAGTATCTGATCTGTATATGAGGAGCCAAGTCTTTTGCTTGCTCACCAACCTTGCATTCGCTAAAGCTCATTACACTGCTTCAGAAATGAAGTCACACAATGGGCCTGATCCAGACCTACGCTCATGAAACGCTCGTGTGTAGCGTATTTACGTCGGCGGACCTCCGATGCACTGCGCTCGGCACTCCCCTTGGTCATATTTACTTTTGGCTTCTTATGCTCAGCAAAATCTACCCTAACTTTTCTGAGCGTAACCGCGGGCATCCGTAAGCTCATTGCATAGTTACGATGCTTAGCACGCCCATACTGTAGGATTTAAATGCCTCGCCCCGCCCTCTGTTCGTAATTATGGATTTCGTAAGGCAGGCACGCACACGCCCCCCGAGCGTAAATACGGAGCTGTTACCATCAGGGCCCATACGCTCAGTTTCTCAGACCGTAACATGAGCGTTACATCTGCCCTGTGCATGCGCAGTATGTACAAAAGGCCGTTTTTACGCTTACACCCGCCGTAAAAACGCAAGCGGACATAGGTCTGGATCAGGCACAATGTGGCTGCCTTTAAATGTTACCTCACTACAGTGGTAGCAAAATAGTCTGAGCCTTTAATACAGTTGCTAGGTATTGCTCCACGAGACAGAGAAGCACGGTGCAGCCTTCACGGTTTCCCTGGAAGACGAAAGTAATGGTCCATTTACTAATGTAATGGTGATTTACAAGCTTAATCCTAATGGCCATCACAAGTCTACCAGCCAACACTCTTGGAGCCTACTAAACTGCAGGAAAGGTAATGTGGAGATGTTGCCTACAGCAACCAATCAGATTCTAGCTGACATTCTCTAGTAAGTAATAGAAAAGTGAGAGCTAGAATCTGATTGGTTGCTATGGGCAACATCTCCACTTTTGTCCAACTAGTAAATCTGGCCATTAGTGCCTTAGAGCCGTATGCAGAGCTCCGTCCGCAGTCTACGTTGCAACAAGTAACGTAGATTACGTTACAAAATTACTGCGCATGCGCAGTAGAACATATCGGTAACCTCCGGCCGCATATGGAATGCGGCTGGAGCTCTGCGTACGGCCCTTAATCTAAAGATCAACCCTTGCTCTTCCAGATTCCATTGACACAGCCTTTTATAGGCTTGTCTCCTTAAATGCTCTACAAATGGCTTCTATATAGCAATATATTAGGGCATACATTCAAAACTGTGGGTGGCAGATAGAATCTCTGGCCATTTTGGAAGAATCCATATATAAAAACACATGCGGAGCCCTGTGACAAAATCATTGTTTGCTGTAGTGTATAAAGAAAAGATTTTCTACAGAAAAACAATCCAGAATGAAGCTAAGCCAAGTAAGAGCATGAAATGATCAGTCTGTTGTAATTCCATAATGCACAATGAATACTCATTGGTTCAAAATTTGATTGACACTATTCAGAGCCAATGAAGGAAGGATCAGGATGTTTCCTCAGCCAACCAAATGAATGCAAAAAAAAAAACGGAGGAAAAGATAACATAAAACAAAAAGCTGACTGTCAGAAGATTGTTACAAGCACAGATTCAGCCTGTTATCTTCACATAGGACCCTGTGCAGAGGAGATGGAGCCCTCAGACTGTTTCTGATTGGTCAATATTTTGTATATTACATGTATATGGCCTCTGCCTTTCAACAAGAGACAATATTACCCATTACCCTTTTGATGAAGTCATGGTTCCTCCCATTCCCCTGGGTGTAAGTTATCTTCTAAAACTTCTCTTCTGTTTCCCTCTGTGCTCCAAGCTATATATGTTTTGATACGTCTTTATTTCAGTTTGATCATTTCTTAATCTTGGTTCTACTCTGAATGGTTTATAGATAATGGACTTGATCCAGACCCCCGCACAGCTAAGTTCCATACGATAGGAGTTATGTGCCTGGTTTTTAGTGCATCGTTTCACCTAGGGCTGCCTTCCAGGGACTGGGACCTGCTGGGAACCTGCTGCATAAGCCTATCCCCACCATCAGCAGCTCTAGTGAGGACCCCAGTTAAAATCCACACCCTTGGAGCAGTCTTGTAACATCTCCATACCAGCTGCCCGTATGTGTCCCTTGGTAGATGGTCTGGAGTCATCTTCACCTGTATTGTATCTGCTAGAGAGGTTATCAATCACCCAGTCCAGGTTAGTAAATGCCCCAAGGGTCTGACTATTTGCTTGTTGCCCTACAGAGGACCATCAAAGGTGGAATCTCAGTCCCTTGTCTATGCTTGTTCATCATATAGGATCCTTTTGCTGTTTATCACGCGTTGTAGTATAGCGTGCAGAAGGTTTTATGATTCCAGAGAAGAGGTTAGGTCAGTGGGAATAAATCTGAGTTTCGTGGAAGCAATCTTGGGCATTGAGTTTCCAAATGATCAAAATTCTTTTTTTTATTGCATACTGAAAGTGTCAAACGCCTATAAAGAAATACACACACATTTAAAGCAGCCATCTTCTGTCAATTATACTCGCTTTATTGAGTGTTAAAAGGCTACATTTTCTCCATTCCATAATCCACATTGACAGAGCCAGCTTCTTAATGTCTCAACAATTCAGAACATATGGCAACCAAGGAGGTGACTACCTTTTGTCACACCATCTTCAAGGAGTCTCCACTTCTGAAACCCATAACTACTTTTATGGGAAGAGATTTTACATTGGTGTGAAGATAACAGGCAATTATAGGAGAACGAGGAAGATCACGCAAAAATACAGACGTTTATGTTAACCATTATAGGCTTCCAAAATCATGCTGAAGGGTAATTTTCTGTTGACAATAAGTGTGTGTGTGTGTGTGTGTGTGTGTGTGTATGCACTACCCAGTTATTCTCTGCAAATACTCATTCATGCATTAAGCATCTCCCACTGAGCAACATCGCAGACTGTTAAGCTGGAAACTTTGGGATTGGATTTAAAGATAGTTGTATGGATATGTATTAAATGGAATCCCTTCTGGGGATGGTAAGGTAACCAGTGGAGTACCCTAGGGTTCTGTACTTGCACCAGTGCTATTTAATATCTTTATTGGTGATATTGATTCTGGTATTGAAGGAAAAATATGCCTTTTTATAGATGGCACAAAGATACGTAACAGGGTAGACACGCCAGGAGGAATACAGAACATGAGGGATGATCTAGGTAGACTGGAGGAAAGTTCAAGAGTGTGGCATCTGCAGTTTAATGCCAAAAAAAGCAACATCATGCACTTAGGGCGCAAAAACCCAAAATCTCAATATATTATTAATGGCATTACATTATACACTACTGAGGATGAAAAAGATCTAGGAGTCATTATTTCATTTGACTTAAAGGTAACCAAGCAATCTAACAAAGCAATGAGAAAGGGAAGTAAGATGCTTGGTTGCATAGGAAGAGGAATTAGTAGCTTAAAGAGAGAAGTAGTGATACCCCTATATAGATGGTTGGTACGACCTCACCTAGAATAGCGGGGTCAGTTCTGGACCAGAACTCTGGATCAACTAAAATGGTCCATGGCCTGTGTAACAAATCATACCAAGAAAGGCTAGAGGAACTAAACATGTATAGCTTGGAGCAGAGAAGGGAGAGGGGGGACATGATAGCAGCTTTCACATATATCAAGGGTTGTGACTGGCTAGGG